>RJWH01003628.1:0-142021 GCA_004363575.1 Solenodon paradoxus
GTGTGTGTGTGTGTGTGTGTGTGTTCATTTGTGTTTGCTGCCTCCAGGCCCAGCCTGGCTGTGCCCCTTGGTCCATGTGCCAGCCTGCTGCTCCAGTAGTGCCCTCTGGAAACGACAGGTTTCCCCCCCTCCCATCCTTGGCCCTCTGTGTCATCTCCCTTCTCTTGCTGGCAGCTTCCTTGCATCTCATTTGCCCCCAAGCCATGGACCTAATGTCTGTGCCCACTGACCTCCTACACTTTGGAGGATGATCCTGTCACCCCCAATACCCAGGCTCTTTTAGGGTGTTTCCTCCCCTGTCTTCTGTCAAGGGCCGGGAAGTCTGCTGGAGGTGACAAGGGGAACTTACCCTGGGCCCCTCCCCCCAGGAGTCCCTGTGCCAGCCCCACCACATCCTGGAAGAGGAGGGTGCCCCTGGAAGGGGCCTCCCCTACATCGCTGCTGTGGTCCACGCACTGCTGGAGCGGCCTTAGGGGTTGAGGCGGGGCACGGGGCCCCACCTGGCCAGGACACAGGAACACAGAAGAAATGCTGGGCTCTGCTCTATATGGCAGGAGTGAGGGTGGCCTCAGACCTGGCCCTGGGCCTCACACACCTATACCTGAGGGGTTGGGAGCAGGCCTGAACAGTCGGGCACTGGTCACCGCCTCTGGGGTGGCTGAGGGTCTTGGGTAGGATGGCGTCCATGTTGTGGCCAGTGCAATAAAGAGAAGTGAAGCCTCTAGGTTGCTCCTCGGGTGTGTGTGTGTGTTGGGTGGGGGTACCGCAAGCAGTGTCGTGAGACATGACCCACTTGGGTCCTCTGCTCTCTCTGGCACCACCTTTTTCCCTTGGGATGGCAGCCCAGAACGGGCAAACGCCACCCCGCCGCCAGGGGGCGCCCGCGAGGCCGCCGAGTGCACCCCACGTGGCCCGGAAATGCGCTGAGCGGCGTCGCGGCGAGGCCCTGAGAGGTGGGCTGGCGACCTGTGTTTACGAGGACTGCACTGGGCAGAAGTGGACCTCCGCGGGTCCCTGAGGGAGTCCTCGGGAGCCCAGTGGCGTGGGGAGGGGCACGGCAAGCACCAAGTGGGACGGACCTAGCCTCAGAGCTGCTGCCCAGCCCTGCCCCCAGGCAAAGCATGCTGCCCTGGGCCCCCAGTTGGTGGGACTCCAGAGAGGAGCAGACGCCTGAGGACCCAGGCTCCTCAGGTGACCCCGGAGAGGCCTGGGATTCTGGAGAGGAAGCTGTGGGGGAACCAGGAACAACCTCACAGGATAGGTGAGGGGGTAAGAGGCATGTGGGAGGAACCTGACTGGGTCCAGGATGTGAGTGTCTCAGTGTTAGGTAAGAAGAATGGGTGTGATCCCTGCATGGGTTTCCCAGGCTCCCTTGAAATATTCACCTGGAGGGGAGATAGTCTGACCAGGAGGGAGTATATTCAGACCTGGAGGGGATATTCAGAACTGGAGGGGGTTATTCAGACCTGGAGGGGGTTATTCGGGCCTGGAGAGGGGTATTCAGTGCTGGAGGGGGGTATTCAGAACTGGGGAGGTTGTACTCAGGGACCTCAGTGCCACCCCCTTACAGAACTCAACCTGAGTCCCAAATCCCTGTCTGGATTGATAGAGAGCTGCCACCCTTCCAGCACCCCCAAGGGCTGGCTGCTGAGCCATCTGTGGGAGCCCCAGGTAGGTGCAGGTTCTGGTTGCCTTCATCCCGGATACCCTTCCCCCTTGACTCCTGAGCCATCTTAATCTCTTCAAGTCCCCCCCCCACCCCCCCAGTTCCTGTTACTCCTCTGCGGGCTTGGAAGGTGATCCCCTCCAAGATGACCTTGCTAGCACCCTGGGATCCCAATTATGAGGCTCAAACAGGAGCTCGACTGATGTGGGTGAGTTGGGGACACCTAAGGCTTCTCTTCGGATGGAGCAGGGGTGCGTTGGAAGGGGCTGAAGCACCGGTGGTCCTTTCCTGTCCCCTCCACAGGGGCCCAGCTGTGCAGCTGGTGCCTCCTTCTCAGTTCGGACCTTGAGTCATCCTTCAGTCTGGCCACTGTATGAGGCCGCCTCAGCCAGGAACCAGAGGCTGCAGACCCCTGCAGCAGAACCACGTGGAGATCAGGAGCTCAGGGGTGAAGGTATTTCTCTGGGTCCTCTTGGGCTCTGCTCAAGGTGGGAACCCCCAGCTCTCCACCCTAGCAGCTTCTCCTCCCCAGCATTTCCAGTGATGTCCTGTGAAGATGTCTTTCTTTCAGACCCCCTGCTCCCCTGTGGGCAGCGTGTTCCTCTGTACCTGTCTGAGGCCCCACAGCAGCAGGTGAGCGCTCTGCCTGGCCCTCCCAGCCCTCCTGCAGGGCTGGGAGGAGACATGATCCCCTCTCTCCTCAGGTGCTGGGCTCTCTGAAACTGCTGCTTCCACCCCCTATCATGGCCCCCTGGGTCCTGCCTAGCCCATCTCGGAGCTGCTCCACTGCCTGGCTCAGTGGGCCTGAGCTGATCGCCCTCACTGGCCTCCTGCAAATGAGCCAAGGGGAGCCTAGAGCCAGCTCCTCTGGCTCCTTGGAGGTGCCTGTGCCCCCTGGTGGTCCCCCAGACCCTGTCTCCGACCCCCTAGGCCCTTGTTGTGGTCGAAGCTCTTCTCACTGCACTGATCCAGCCCTCCCACAGGCCCCAGACACTCACTGCCCATAGCCACTGTGGGGGTGAGAGGGCCCCTCATTCCCCCAGACAGGTTCTGTTGACAATAAAACAATGTTGGTTTGCCAACAGGCTCCGTGGCAGTGGTGTGGGGCATGGAGCCAGGGATGGGGTTTCTTTCTCCACAGGCTTTCTCTGCCCTTCCCACAAATTCTTGTTACTCATTGGAGACCCCCTACCGTGTGCGCATGCATGCGCATTTATACACCTGAGACCTTTCCAGAATGAACAAACAGTGCACCTTTAATGGGAGCAGCCCAGTTCTCCCCAGACTAAGTAGATAGGAAGCAAGGATTCCCACACTTTGCCATCTGGGAGAAGAGAGGATTGTGAGATGTGGCTGACATGGGGAGAGACAAGCTAGAGAGTGAGAGGGTGGCGCATCACTTTGGTGGGGTAACTAGTGCTTTCATCTATCTTGTGCTGAGGCCCCCGGTATGACAGGTTCCTTTGGTTTGGAGGAGACATAAAGCAGGCACTGCAGGTGTATGTATGGGGAGCAAGTTCATGCGGGGAGCAGGTTCACGTGGGCGTGGTCTTCAGAGGCAGGGTGGTGGGCAGAGGCCGACCTGAGACTGGACCGGTACTGCAGGAACTCTGTGGAGACATGATCAGGGCTGAGAAAGCCATGTTTGTATGGTTATTATTATTATTATTATTATTATTTTTTTATTATTATTATTATTATTTGGAGGGGGGTCGTGTAAGGTTTATGTTGAATTTTCTCCCTTAAAAGAACGAAAAGATTTCCCAGGGCCACAAATGGAAGGGGCAGAATGGGCAGCCCCTTGGGGTTGCCTGGAAGGTGTCTGGGTCTCTGAGCCCCTTAGTGGGCGGATGGGGGCGCTGCGAGGTGCCTTGTTTTCTTTGCCCCCTTCCCTTTCCTGGATTCATGGGTGTCGGTGGGCCCACCCGGGTCCGCTCACCAGCGCCTCCCGGTGGTTCTGGAACTCAATATGCGCGTAGCTTTGCGAGCGGTCCCTGCAGACATCACTTCGCGCCTCCAGAGGTGGGACCAGCTCCAGGTCGATGTAGTTGAGGCGGCCGTCTCGGGGCGCCGGTGGGGCAGAACCCATTCCAGCGTAGTTTGGGGCGGCGTACTCGATGCACACGTACTCCCCCGCGAGCTCCGCCGGCTGCGAGCAGGGCTGAGCCTGCGCGGGTCCCCAGCTCTCCTTGACACCTCGACTGGGGCCGAGGAGCCCGAGTGCAGGATCCCGGGCTCCGGGCTTGTAGGAACGGGGTAGAGAGCTCGCAGAAATGGATCCTGGGGGGAAGCGGCTCATGGGCACATATTCAGTGCCCTCCCAATCCTGGAGTTGCTGCTGGTGGGGAGGGGCTTTGGTGGCAGCTGGACGAGGGACCGGGGGCGCCATAACCATGTAGCCACCCGCTTCGCAGCCCTCCATGGGCTCATAGTCACCCTTGGTTCCCATAGTTATGTAGACCCCGTCCTGCTCCAACCGCTGTGGGTACAAGACTGCCGCCCCCAGTCCCACCAGGGTCTGGAGGGGTGCTGGGTCACGCCTCTCATCCAGGCACCCTTGAGGGCTCAGTCCGTTTGACTGGGCCTTAGAGACCAGGGTCTCATAAAGTAGGGGGACGCAGGCTCTGGCCAGGGAGTCCCTGGGCAGTGGGTCTGTTCTGCCACTTCCACCGTCCCCGAGTCGCTTCATAGCGGCCAGGACGGTCTCATGGATGCTTCGGACCACCGTGGCGTCCGGTGCCTGCAGCCACAGCTCTCCGGGCCCCGTGGGCGCTGAGCGGCCGAGCTCCAGGAAGAAGAAAGAGTCCGTGTGGCCGCAGCGGCGCACGCTGAGCAGGGACAGACTCAGGGCCGGCGGCGCAGATGCCTGGGCGTCTTCGGAGCCTCTGCCCCGGGGCTTCCGCAGCAGGCTCAGGACCCCCGAGCCCAAGCACAGGCAGTAGCCACCAGGGCCCAGGCCCGGTGTCCGCCCCAGGCCCTTGGACTGCAGTGTCACGGGCCAGACGTCCTGAAACGGAGAGAGCGTTCCGGTCCCGGTGTCCTCGTGGGAGCTGGGACCTGGAAAGTCAATAGGCTGGTCACCAGGGCCTTATGGGACTGCCCCAAGAACAGAAAAGCTGTAAGCACCTAACGTTTGGACTTGATTGCGGTGACCTACGGGCAGGGACAGCTACGGATAAAGACATCTACGATCACTCACCCGCGACCCCCAGCTCCGTCCCGCCCGCCCAGGGTCGGGCCTCACCGGCGGCGGCGCGCACCTCCAGCAGGGCTCGATACCACGTCTGCTGCTCCGCCTCGCTGGCCGCCGCCACTCCCAGGCTGCGGTCGCGCGTGTAGAGGACGATCAGGTGGCGCTGGCGTGCGTCCACGCTCTGGCTGATGGTGCACGCGCCTGCCAGGTTCATGCTGAACTTGGGCCGCGCGCGGCCGGCGCGGAATTTCTTCTCATTCTCATAACACTCCAGGCGCGCGGGAGCTGCGCGGAGCACGAAGAAGCGGCGGCGCTGGGACTTTTGCTTCTGCAGGTGGCCGCACAGCCACACGTCAGCCGGGCAGGTCCAGCGCGGCGGCGGGCCCAGGGGCATGTTGGCTGACTCGGACTCCTGGCTCGCCATGAAGCTGCCGCTTCCTGGCTGCATCCCGGCCCCAGGCAGCAAAGTGGCTAGAGGAAGGAGGGTCAGAGACGCTGGGGAAAGGCCAGCAGAGGTGGCTGTCCTCCTGACGGGGGACAGTGGCCTGATGGACTGCAACTCGCCTTATTGTCCTTCTCTCCCCTGCTCTCCTCTGTCCTGGAAGTTTGGGACAAGGGGTCTGTGTGTGCCCCGGGGCTGCCTGAGGCCTTACAGGCTTGACCCCCTGCCTCCCACCCCCGCCCCACCCGCCCTCCCTGGAGTCCGCTGACCGCTCAGTCTCCACCCCCGTCCCCGCGCGAGGTTAACCCTCGCTCGCCCCGGACGCTGGCTGGGGCACCCGGCGCGAATATCAAGTTTAGACAGGCGCACTTCATCCACCCGCCCCACCCCCTTGGACTGGGCTGCTGCAGGGCAGGAAAGACTGCAGGGCGTCCTACTGAGCAGAGCTCGCTGCTGAGGAAGTGACTGGGTGAGGCGAGTGTGGAGAGCCTGGATGGAAAGGTGTCCTGGTGACCGCGCAGGCGGTGAACCTGCAATCCTGGTGCCTTGGGGGCGGCTCCCACCATTCCTGCTCAGGCTGTAGGGGTCTGGTTCCTGTGTTCCTTCCCACCCAGTAATGGGTGGGTTCTCTTCCTTCCCAAGGAATCCTCAGAGCTAGCTGAGCACTGGGCTCTGCTGGCCTCCAGAATCCCAATTCAGGGGCCAGAAGAAGACTCTGGTGTGAAGGGACTGTCTTTCAGGGACACTTCTGCAGGCATTCCCTTCTTGTCACCACTTCCAAATATTCCACTGTGGGTCAGTTGAAGGCCTTGATCATAGATGTGCAGAAAGGTGGAGTACCCTTTGTCCCTGGTATGCTGAGGTTTGACATATGGGGCTGGGATTCGGATGCTTTTACACGCGTTTTGATCCAAAGGACCTCCAACTCACTGGGCAGTGATGTTTGTCTCCGCATGCCCAGCAGCAAACCAGGGGGTTGAGTGGAGGTGAGGGGGTGAGGGCCTCAGACATCACTCATGGGCAAAGCTGAGTGCTGGGGAGGAGCAGGACAACATATATGTGGCATGTGGGGAGGAGAGCAGTAAGAGTATTGAAGCAAGGGACTCCCTTTTCAGACTACTCCAGGGGCAGGGCAAGCTGAGCAGGGAGGGTCTGGGAGAAAGAGGCTCCTCTGTGAGCTGGAATACTGGAGAAACCAGTGGTGCAGTGAACCCGTGGGGCTGGTGGCTCAGGGGCGGCAGCGGACACCAGCATGGGTAGGTGATGACCAAGGGAAGGCAGGTGTGTGATGAAGCTAGAGGTGGACACCAATACAGAACCATGTTCAAGGCTGGATCCTTCCAATGTCATCTAGAGACACACACTATGTATGAAGTGACGGGGACTCAAAAGATGTCCCAGATAAAGCAGGAAGCAAGGACCTGGGTCCTGGGCAGGAAAATGTATGGTGCTGTCACCAATGCTGGTAAAAATTTTGCTTGCTGGGTGCCAGGAAGAACCAGGAGCCAAGAAACAGGCCTAATCGGTTGCCCTAGCAACCACAGAGCCCTGGGCCTTCCCCAGGTTTAGTCTAGCCTGTTGCCGTGGTAACTCCTGGGCTCCAGGGACACAGCCATAGGGTGGGACGGCTATATTCTAAGTCCTTGTGGAAGAATCTTGGTATGGAAGTCACTGGTCTGTGGAGGGCTGTGGGGACAGTGCCACACACTTAGCTCCTTGCTTCAGCCCTCCCTTGCCATGGCTCTGGTGAGGACAGACCAGAGCCTTTCACAGAGGTCCTGGTCTGCCTCCTCACCCACAAGAACAGCTGTAGGTGACCTGTTGAGGGTTGTGGCCATGTCAGAGGATAACTGTCTGCAGGGCCTGACCACAGCATTGACAGGGTGGGTGGGGACTCCAGCCTGTGTGTTCACACAGGTTTTCATGGGCTTCAGTCGCAATCCCAGGCAGACAATGCAGAAGGAACTAAGTCTAGGCCTTTAGGCATTTCCTCTCCCCCACTTCTGCCTGCAGGGTGGCCCAGCAGAGGCTCTGACATGGTTCCAGGGCAAGACAGCTGCAGTCCCAGTGTTGGTTCATGCCCAGAATGCCAGGTCTTTCTGCCTTGGGCTCCGAGGCTGATCCGGCTTCTCTGACTGGTCACCCAGTTGTGGCCAGTAACCTGGCCAGAATCCATGTGGGGCAGAGTGACTGGGAGAAGAGGGGGGACTGCAGGGAGGCCCGGGGCTCTGGCACCACACAGTACAGAGACCCCCTGGGAAACTGTATGTGGCAGACATGACATGAGGGGCACTGCAGTTCCACACCTTTAAGTCTTACCACCAATGTGCTTTTAGAGTCAGGAAGGGAAGGGGGGCGGGGGTGTTGGGGAAAAAGAAAGACTCTTCCCGGATACCGATACCCCGGGGACTGTAGCTCCCCTCCCTTCCCTGGCTCTAAACTTGGAGGCTGGGAAACAGAAATAGACAGGACAGAGATCAAGGGTGGCAGACACACCAGGAGGAGGGGGCAGACATGACAGATCCCAGGGAAAAGGGTGGTGGTCCACCAAGGGAGACTCCACCAGGTGTGGAGCCTGGAGAGGCTGGGAGGCGACAAGGACAGGAGGTACCAAGCCTTGGAAAATGTGGGGTGGCCATGCCTGGCTGGGCAAATAGCAGCTGGAGGTTTTTTCAGAAAACCCCTCAAAGTCAGTAAAACGACAGCAGCCCCCACCCATCCTTGCTGGTCTGCAGTGAGAGGTCGTTAGTTGGAATGATCCAGAGAAATGCCAACAATGAACAGCCAGTGCACTGGGGAGTGTCTGGGCTGAGGTGGAGATGGGAAGGTCCTGGGTCTCTCCTCAGCCAGGTGGGGAGTTTTACCCAAGCTGCCCATCTTGTCACCACACAAACAGTTGGGACACCAGGGCTGTTGATACAACACCCTCAGGTGGAGGCAGCCTGGGGAGGGGCCAAGAGTACATAAGGCCTGGGGTGGTCTACGCCCCGAGGTCACTCCCATCTCCTGCTGCCACCCCAAGACCCCGCCCCCCAGGTGACCTGCCGCTCACTGCTCACTACAGTGACTGGATTGCTCACCACTGCCCCTGGCAGTCAGGATCAGTCATGGGCTGATGTGAGGCCCCTCAAGCAGGGTCAAAGCAAAACCAGACAGTCGTTTTTTTATTTCAAATGCAATTCTTTTCCAACATTGCCTGTAATAGCTTTGGTGCAGAGATTTGGGGGTAGGGGAGGCATGTGAAGAAAAAGGAAGGAAAGAAACAGCCAATTGCACAAAGCCTTTCCCTGGAAGAGCCCAGATTCTGAGGGTATTTGGAGATGTGCGGCTGCCCCGCCCCATCCCCTGCTCTGGCTTTGCTGGTCAGGCACCGCTGGGAACTTGCCTGCTCCCCAACAAGAGCTGTCTCGGAGGGGAGAATGTGGCAGGTGTCTGTGTGAATATAGATATATAGATATATAGATATATAATAGGCTATATTAGAAAATCCTCTATTATAAATATAAAATACCGGGATCCAAACGTGACACCACGGCTAACTAAAGTGCTTGGCGGAGCTGGGCAGAACTGGGTATGTTTCAGAATGTAGGTGAACCATCCATCTTGAGCGCCCAGGATGAGGGAAGGAGCTGGGAAAGCGAACACAGAGGCACCCCCCTGCCCACCCAGGGTGGGGAGGAAAGGTGCTGGTTCAAGCAGGTCAACTAGGGCACCCTGGCCACAGGCCAGCCATCAACACCTGCCTCGTCTCCACCTCTGCCCTACTTTCCTCACTGTGCTTCTGTCAAGTGTCAAGGAAAGCGGGAATGGGTGTGGGGGAGAGAGAGTGTGCCCACAGCTTCCCCACCCACGGGGTCAGGAGTGGACGAGTGCTGTGTCTGCTGAGGGCAGGAGAGGGAGAGACTACTGCCATCATCATTTATCATTTGAGAAATCAAACACCACGGTTCTTCTAGGCCAGGCCCTGCCTCCTCCACGCCTGGGCCTCTTGCCTGGAGGGCTGGAGGGAGCGGGGAGGAAACCGCCCTGATCTGCAAGTCCCAAGAAAAGCATTAGCACCCCACCCCCCGAAACCCTCCCTGCAACACAAGACCCATCCTGTTCTCAGACTCCCAGAAAAGCCACAGGCAGGTGGGCAAGAGAGCTCCGTGGACCCAGAGACAGGAAGAGGCCCCAGACACAGTGCTACAAGAATGGGTTGGTGGTCGGAGGTTTGGAGGCAAATGGACTTGAGGAGGTTCCAGTCTGGAAAGGAAGAACACGGTGTTAGACTGGGGAGAAGAGCGTGGCCACAGGAGTGGAGCTCAGGGAGACCGTGGAGTGATAGGCCAAGAACTTGCACACTCACCGCCACAGACAAGGGGGTAAGCCTTCCACCCCACATGGCCTTCTGGAAGGAGTCTGTCCCACCTCCCCAGTGGAAGGCCACACCATGTGCAGGCCCTGAGGGCTCACCATGAAGGGGTTGGTGGAGACGCCGGTTGGCTGGTTCAGTGGCCTCTGGCCCAGCTTGGCTGGTCCTAAGTCTCCGAAGGAAGAGCCTGGGAGGCAGGAGAACTCAGCTGAGCACACCCGCACAGCAGGCTGCCCCTCTGCCCACCTCCCTGCGGGCTGGCACAGCCACATCCCAAGGTAGCAGAGAGAAGGGAGCAGGGCAGTCAGGACAGACAGGCCTTTGGTCCCCCTACTGGTCCAAAAGAGAACTGGCTCAGATGCCAGCTCCCTAATACTCCTGTGGGTGCATGTCACACAGTCCCTAGGGAGCATGGGGTAAGACAGGAGGGTGCACAGTGACCCTTACCGTTCTGCTGTGGAGTCATTGCAGTCTGCGGGGGCAGCAGCGGTGGTGGAAAGGTGGTCGCAAAGGCCCCGGCGGGTGGCACTGACTGGTGGAAGCCAGGCCCAGTGCTGCTCATCCCAAAGCCTGATCCTGCTCAGGCAAAGTGGGACACGGGGCTCAGGCAAAGTTCTGGAAGGTAGGTGGGAGCAGTCTCCCTGATCCCTCCATGATGGGGCAAGGCGTTATCGTCCCCAGTGTAGAGAGGCAGTAGAGAGAGCCCTAAGGGAGGCTTGGGTGGCCGGCGGCAGGCAGGGCACAATACAGGCTCGGCTCTCTGCTGCCTATTGAACCGCACAAAGGCAGACCAGTAGGTCTCTCTGCTGCTGTAAAGATGAAACCAATGTCAAGCACTCAGAACGGGGTCTGCACACGGTCAGCTCAGAGAGCAATTCTTCCTTCCTGAGCTCTAGGTTTTTGAGGATGAAAAAAGAGGGAGCACAAGCTTGAAGAGAGAATAGAGGCTGGGAGGGAAGGCTAGAGCCCAGAGGACTCTGGCCAAGCGGGCAGAGCAGGGTTCCCGGTTGCTCAGCTTGGGGTACAGAAAGGAGAGGTGGGGCTCCCAGAGATCTGCTGGGCTGGAGAAGGAGGCTCACTGTCACTCTCAGTCACCGCTACTTTAGTGGGGAGAATGGGTAGAGTTATTTCTAATTCATGCTCTGAGCCTGTGACTTGGGCGCTGCTGTGCTTTGGTCACAAGGTGGCCTGAGAAGGACCAGGGTCTGGCTGGGCTGGTGCAGGTGGAAGAACCCCATGGCTGACCGAGGCTGCCAGTCACTCCTGTTACTGCGTGCAAGCAGGCTCACAGGGGAGGCAGGACACGACTGGGAGACTTACCTGCAGCCAGGCCGTTGGGCTGGAAGGGGTTGGTGGAAGGCAGCTGGGGGTGAGCAGCAGGCGCAGTGAAAGGGTTGGTGAAGGCTGCTCAGAAGGGAACCGGGAAAGGTGGGAGGAGAGGAGTCATTGTTTTCATTTCCTTAACATTGTGATAATGAAGCAATCTTCTCAATTTTCACTCCCCTCCTCCCCCGAGTTCTTATTTTTCTCTTGATCTTGAATCCCCTCCCTGGGTCTTCCAGGCAAGACTCACCTCCAAAGGCAAGCCCTGAGCTACCACCTCCGCCAGTGGTGGCCGCCTGGAGCGTGGGGACCTGGCCAGCCATCCCAAAGATGCTGCAATATGGGAGAGAAGTCAGCATGCATGTCCTCCAGCACCAAAGGGAAGGCTGGGCAGGGGGCCAGGAGTTGCAGAGAGCTGGGGACAGCAAGGCCAGGTTTCTCAGCCAGCTCTCCGGACCTAAGGCAAAGGCCCCTTGTGTGCACCTACCTGCTAGAGATCCCTCCAGCTGGTGCCCCGGGCCCCAGGAAGCTGCCCATGTCTGCAAGGCTGTTTGGCTGACCAGCAGGTGCAAGTGGAGAGGCACCAAACGGAGTCACCTGGCTGCTACCTATGTAATCACAGGAGTAGAACAGGAGGTGAGCGAGGAAGGGCAGGACGAGGGGTGGAGGCAGGGGCAGTGGAGAGGAGTGGAATGATGGTACGAGGTGCCTATGGGGTTCTCTGCCAGCCTGTCTTTCATTATCACCCAGTTCAAGGGGGGTTGTCTATCACTGAGAAGTCAGGGCAAAGTGGCCGCTTAGCTAGCCTCAGCTTCCCTTGGGTTCAAAGCCACCAGGGTTGAGAGGAAGGCAGAGCTTCCTGGTAGCTCATGGTCCCTGCTGCTCTGGTGTGGCTTTCCCTCAAGAGGGAAAAGTTGCCTTCCCTCCAGCATTTCCACGGCCAATCAAATCCCATGAAGGGGCAGGCAGAGGGCTGGGGGCGCTGCAGAAAGCAGAAAGCTGAGGACATTCATGTAGCAGTGGCGCTGGAGGTAAGGTGCAGAAATCCCACTGCTACCACTGTCCCCACTTCCAGGGTGCATGCTGCTCACTGGGCAGGGCGACTGCAAGGTTCTCCTGCTTGCCCCACCTTTACACAGAGGAAGAGCACAGAGGGAAAGCTCCCATGGGAGGCTTAAAAGACCACATATCGAGTCGAGTCCTGGAAATCCTGAGCAATCTTGTCTCACAGAACAGGGTCGAGGTCCTGTCTTTCTAAGAAAACTTCTTTATCCATGTGTCAGGTCTCAGCTGTCAGTGGGGTCCTGTCAGCCACTCTGGGCTGCTGTGAGAGTAGAATGAAGTCACGAGGGGAAAAGGCTTCCTTTGTATGAAGGCTGAAGACTCTTATTACTGAAGGGAAACACCCATAGCAGGGCCGGCCACGGGACAGTGCTCAGGGATGTCTGCTGAGTATATAGTCAGAACTGGATTCTGGTGGTGGTGCTACCAGATTTTAGCAAATCTCACTTTCCTGAGTCCATGTTTTTCTCATATATATATATAAATATATATATATATATAAATATATATATATATTTATATATATAGTTTTTTCCCCCTTCTTTCCCAAGGAAAGGTGCAGGAAGGAATGAAGGTGAGCAGGCAGGAAGAAGCACTTTTGTACTTTTTAATTTATTGTATTTAGTTGTTCACCTTCGTTGTTTCCCTTGGACCCAGGACTTGAACCTGAGTTCCTGGGATGTATGTGGACTATTCCTGGCAGAGGGAGGGGGCAGCCAACCAAACCACTGCTCCACCAGCGTGCACTTAGCCCACATTTTTCTTGTGTTCTCACAGAGCAGTTGTGAAGACACCCTGAGATAAGTAAAAAATGTTTTGAAATCACACAAATGTGGGGAATTCTACTTATGAGTGAAGAAAGTATTCCAGAGGCGGAGAAGAAAGATAAGGAAACGTGATGGCTGGCTCACATGAGTTCACACAAGTGAAGCAGACCCTGCTCTGGACCCTCAGCTCGGCCCTTTCACATGCTGTCTCAACCCTGCTGACTCTCACTCAGCCTTCAGACAGGTCTTCCCAGACCCGCCACTGTGAATTTGCTCTGCTTTTCCTCTCCTAGTCCTCCTCTTCCTTCGCGAGACATTTTTGTTTATTTCTATATTGAACTATGTCCCCACTAGACCGATTCCACTGCCAGGAATTTTCTTACAGATGGGACTTGCAAATGTGAAAGCATGACACACAGTGCTGAAAACCGCAGCACTGTTTAACAGCAAAAGATGCGGACATCCTAAAAATTAACTGGCAGAAGACGGATGAGATAAATTACGGCCTATACATATGGACTACTGTGCAGCTGTAAGAAAAAGAATGAGGAAGCTCTTCATGTACAGAGATAAGAGACACAAAGGTACCATTAAGCTAAAAAAAAGTCAAGGTACAGAAAAAAAATTGTCATCAAATATAAAAAAAGGGCGCCCCTGGTGGCCTAGTGGGTGAGTTTTAGCCTTCAGCTGGCACAGTCCGCATCCATCCTAAGTTACAAGGGTTCATGATCAAGGTGGGGGGAACAATCAAGATGAACAACTAAATAAATAAAATGCTTCCTCCTCCCCTCTTTTCTTGCCTGAACTTTCCTGAAAAAAAGTGTAACTGAAAGGGAAAAAAGACAGTGAATGCGAGGAGGAAAGCAGGGAGGCCAAGGCTGCTGACACATTTTCTGGAACGGCACCTTGAAGGGCATTTGTGAGAGGACTTCTGCAGCGAAGTGGGGAAAGTGGATGTGAGGTGAGGGAGAATTGATGGCGCTGCACCTCAGGCGAGGCCAACAAGGCACCTTTACAAGGGAAGCCATTTCTCAGAGGCAAGAGGAAGCTGAAGGAAAAGATAAGGATGCCAGGCAGGAGGGAAAAGGCAAAGCCAGGCTACTTCCCAAATCACGCCCCCACTCCCATCAGAACATCAGCTTGGTTTCTTGTCAGTGAAGCTCTGGGCTTTTTTCCTGAATGTCCCAGCGTTGTCATTTGAACCTGTGCTCTAAATCCTGTTTCAGGGTATCTTCTCTGTGCTGGGCACTGAGCACGACCCATGGTAGCTCTCACCTGGAGAGGCTGAGAGGGGAGTGGGGGTGGCTTCAGGAGAGCCAGCACTCAAAACATACAACGAGGCTATCCTTGGCCGCTCCTCCTCCCCAACCCCTGGGTTTTCTAGAGGAAGAGCACTGAGCTGTCAGGCCACTGCGCCTGTGGTCTTCAATCCTCTCCAATCCACTGGGGGCGGGTAAGGCTGGAAGCCTGCAGGGTAGTATGGGACCAGAGTGAGGTAAATGGAATTTTGGGCGAACACAGCTTCCTGTCCTCACTTAGGTCAGACTCCAGTCCTGCCCAGGGAACGCCCCAGTGAGGCCCCATCCTCCCACACTCCCAGCGGCAATGCTGTCTCCTTGTGGCCACTAGAGGGCAGAGCTGGCCCTTCCCAGGTGAGTGGGCACAGCCTCCCTCAGAAAGGATTGTCAGACCATGCGCTGGGTTTGACTCTAAAACACACTTAAGAGCCGCTCTCCAGTGAGCTGGACTGGTGATCATACTACCTAGCAGTTTCAGGGAACTTGGGTTTTGAAATCTTCCCTTTCTTAAGCCCTTCAGAAGTATAAAACTACAACCAGGCTTGGCAGAAGAAACACCCACCTCTCACCCAAATCTCCCTACTTCATACAATAGTTCTTTGTGTCACACTGTGTGTGTACTCTGGTGATCATATGTGATGGAAAGTGGATGGAATCTGTCACCTATTGGCTATTTGATTTTGCCAAGTCACTGGTTAAGTCAAGCCAGTTTCCTTAACTGCAAAATGGATGATAGGGGATGCTCTCAGCATGGGGAGAGCTTCCTGCATGCTGGCTCTGGCTCTCACTCTGGCTGCAGGCTGCTTTTTGAGGTATTCAGACACTGGCTGATGCCTGTCTTCGCTCTTTTTTAAAGGTTGGCCCTTTGAGTTCTCTCATTAAATCTGCCTTTCAATTGTACTAGAACACATTTTGAACAGAACTTTTTTTTAAGAGGCCGGAGAGGAGGAAGAGGAAAGAAGGGAGGGAGGGAGGGAAGGAGGGAGGAAAGAAAGCACTCTTATTTATGTATGGTTGTTCCCCTTAGTACCAGGATACACCAAACATACCAATTTACAACAACCTTATATAGGCTGTTTCCTAATGCTTCCATTCCCAGAACCTTAACGGAATTTCCTGTCCAATTTACATTCCTACCAAGTGTATAAATTGGCCCATTTCCTCACACGATACTGGCCATTAACAATCTTTCAATTTTTTGTGAATCTAATATTTGAAATTATCTTATCCTAAATTGCATTTTCCCTAATTAGTTGAGAATATTTTCATATTATTTCTAGGTATTACCTGCTTATATCTGTTCTCCATTATTCCACTCTTACTAATAGTTTTAAAAACACTATTATAACTATTAAATTTCTATCTGTTCTCCATATAAAGTATCTTTCCCTGTTTCATGCCTTTAAGCTCGTTTATCATATAGAATGTAACTTAAGCAATTTCTATATTATAACTTATGGAGATTTTGTTTCCTAGTATACTGTCAATTTATAAAAGAGTATGTCTGAAAATAATAAATATTCTGTATGTATTCTAATTGTGGTTTGTTTTGAGGGTGTTTTTTGGCCTGGGTCTTGAACCCAGGTTCACGGCTTTCACAGTCAGCACTTTAGCCACGCAAATCACAGAGGGGGGCCTCATATATTCTATGTTTTGGTTACAAAGTATTTATGTGTTATTCAAATGGTATACTTTTTTCCTTACTTGTTAATTCACTTTATTACTCTTGGGACACTGTCTATTAAAGTTTCCTCTTCTGTTGGTTTATTAGCTTTTCATGGTGTCTGATGATGGTTTTTGCTTTATGAATTTTAAGGTATACTATCAGTATATTTTAAGTTCATGATATGAGAACTTTGTGAATTTTAACTTTTAGCAATATAAAATGTCTCTTCTTGTCCAATTTTTAAAAAATCAAATAAGAAAAAACCAAAAGCAACCGACCAGTTAGTAGTGGCATGGTGGGAAGCTGTGGGCAGAGTAAGAGTCAAGCAGTCTGGGCTCTCGGCCCAACTCTGCCACACTTGTGGGCTGCGTGCTCGGGAAATGGCTCATCAGAAAAATAGCTACATTCAAAATGTTCCTTCCAGACCATAAAACTCTAGGATCAGAGAAACTGAGGCTCTGGCCTTGGGTAGGCTGGTGGGTAGGATTATGAGGAAGAACTCACCAAAGCTGTAGCTTCCCGTTAGCATCCGACTTGCTGGGGGGTCGGGGGAACATTTGGGGAGGGAAAAGGAGAGAGTGTAAGTCACTCTGGTCTCCACAGCGCTCCAGTCATCCTCCTGTGTGTCCAGGACATTCAGAGAGGGGCAGCCCAAAGGCTACAAAGACTCAACGTCTGGGAGCTTAGGGAGAAACCTAAGGCTTTAAGGCGGTCTTAGAGAATCTTCCAATTGCTAAACAACCCAACATAGAGTTTATAGGCTTTTCCTAAGACCGACGGGTGAGGACTTCTGGAGACAACCCTGAACTCTGACCTAGCCCTTGATCTCTTTGGGGAGTTTAAAACAGAGAGAGCATTTCAGAGAAAAAGTCATGTCCGTTCAACTTTTCTAGAACTCAGGTCTCCCAGAGTTCCCAGCCAAAAAGTCTGTAGTACACAGGCCACACAGGTCCTTTTGCAGTTTTTACCACTGTCCTTAAATGAAAAACAAGAACACTAGAGCCCTCTTCCCGAGGCACGTATCTTGCCAGACAACTCAGAGCCTTTCCTAGAGTGTCTAGCTCTTGCTCCTCCTTTGCACAGTTCTTTAGGTGGCGGAGATGTGAATGAAGGGCAATGTGTGGATGTGGACAGCTGGACCTGTCTGGACATGAGAAGGGACACAGGTGGGGCAGAATTTACCTGGGGGTGTTGGCTGGGCCTGGAACAGGGCTGGGCCAGCTGGAGGAATGCTTCCAAATGCAGAAGAACTGGGGCTACTGCAGAAGGCATCGAAGTTGGCAAAACCGCCATGGGAAGGTGTCTGGCCTATAGACGTAGAGAATAGGAAGGTGACACATACAACACCTCCATGTACTCTAAATACCATGCCCTGATTCACAAGGCCAAAGGCGATGTCACGGGACACCTGCAGAAGAAACGGGTTCTCAGGGGCCTCTAAGTCCACTCCACACCACCTTTTCCCTTACTCTCTGAGGCATTAATGTTTTAGTCAGGGTACAGCTTAGGCAGAATCATGTGAAAGGAAGTTTTTCTGTGTGGAAGGAGCAAGAAAAATAAAATGAGAAATGAGCTACAAATTTTATTTAACTCTCTACTGGCTATTGCTGATATTTGGGAATAGGGCAAAGGAAATGGAAGATGTTATAATTCCCACCCCAACTTTGCTAGAGAACGTAATAGAAAGGCCATTTTATTTCCAGTGTTCTATGAGGAAATGCTAGGCACCCTAAACTTCTGAATATAATCCCTGCCCTCTCGTTTGACCCCACCCTTCCCAGTCTCCAGGTTTCAGAATTACTGTGGCCTTTCTGGAGTGAAAGGCTTGACCAAATGAAACTCAGTCAGCTTCAGGGAGTGAATTCTTTGTACTGAGTCCATCTGTTGTAGGAAGGCTTGCAAGTCTTACTTACCCCCAAAAGCTGGGAATGCAGCAAACGTAGGTGCCACCTGGGGAGCAGCAAAGGGGTCTCCACCGATGTCGGCCAGCAGGTCAGTACTGGCTTTCTTGACCGAAGAGTGGGGAGGTGGCTGGGAGCTCCGGGACTGGGATGTCCGAACCTGGGACTGACTGACAGACTTGGAGAGAAGAAATCACAAACAGTACTGGAATCGCAGATGTGACCCAGGCCCCTGCAGTGCTACCCAGGCTGCCCCCAAAGAGGCAGGTGGAGAGAGAAGAGTGAGAAAATGCCTTCAACCAAGAGATTTGCTGGGTAGCTGACTTAGCCCCTATCACACCTAATTCCTCTGTCTTCTCAGAAGACCGCTCCCCGAATCGAACCTCTCAGTCCCCCTGGAGCTCATCTCTCCCAGGTGCTTGAAGCAGAGTCCCAGCCCCTTCTGTGTGTCCGTAAGGAAATGGTCAGGTTTGGAGTTAGTAGTAATTTCCCTAAATACCACTTCCTGGTGTATTCTTTCTTCCAAAAGAGACAGGTCCAAGGTGATAGATGCAAGGTATTAGTGACAGCAGGGCTGAGATCCAACCCACAACCACTGTACTGCTGTCTGCTATGTCCAGGGGCTCTGCCTGAGTAAACTGACACCCTGTCTCCCAAATTCCCAAGGAGGGGCAGGTCTGAGAGTCTTACCTGGCTGGAGGTGGAGGCAGCAGCTGAGAGAGATGGCACAGGATCGCCCAGAAGTGACCTCAGGGGCTTCCCTTCTGGGAGGGAGCCCTGGATGGGGGTGGAGGCACTGCCTTTGGTATAAGTGGGCCCCTTGACTTGGTCGGGGGGTACGTACCTTCAAGAAAGAATAGTTAGGCTGAAAGGAGAGGGCCCATGCTCAGCCTAGATAGCTGATAAAACACAGGTCACAGCAATCAACGTCCTTTCTCATTTTTCTCTACCAGTTCTGTCTTTTGAACCAAATTAGGGAAGCTCTCAGCTCCCAGGGCTCTGCCCAGCCGAGCTTCCCCTTTACTGTTAGATGCTCATTTTTTTTCTGCAGGAACGTTCAGTTTGCTCTGGCTTGTGATGAGTTTCCCTCCTCTGACACCTCAAGCCATCTGGGTTTCAAGTAATAACATCTGAAACAATGCTGACAAACAAGTAATTCAATTTTCCAACTTCCTACTCAAGATCCCCTTTTTGTTTCCTGGGTGTTTCTTCAAATTCCTTTCTCAGACCCAGAAGAAAAGTTTCTGTCACCTCGTCTCCTACATGTTCACAGTCTCTTCTGCCAGCTCCTGACACTTCTATAAAATTCCCTTTCCCTACGGGGAGCGTGGTCTCTTCCCTGGAAAAATCTCCTTTGTCCTGAGGATGGCTCCAGGACAAATCCAAAAGGCTGATAAATCAACACCAATCTCCTTGCTCTCTGTATTGTATTCTCTTCCCTATGGTTACCCTGCAGCACGCACATGCCCCAGAGAAAAGAAGGGGCACCTGGAGAGACAAGGCAAGGTAGACTAGAGATGCACTTTTCCTCATCAGGAGAACAGGATATACATACATTACAAAAGAAACGATGGGTTAAAGACTCAGAGCTAATAGGACATGTGCCTCACCTCTTTCCACATACGAAATCAGCTGAGCTAAAAAAAACTCCCTCCCTCTCCCACAGGCCCTCTCCCCTCTCTATTCTATTGTCTCCCCAAAGAGAGGACATCAAATCTGTAAGGCTAGTGACTGAAAACAAGTTATCCTTTCTGTACCTTTACTATTTGAAGCCAGAGCTTAGTCCTCACTGAATCTGAGTGGAACAGACTCAACCCCAGTGGAGCATCTGAGGGGAACTCAAATTCTACTCTAGAAACTGGATGTCAGATGAAGTATACCTTGAACATGTCTCCACAGCGATCTTTTCTCCTCCTTACCATCTTTTTTTCTCATATTTTTCCTGGAGAAACTCCTTCACCTTCTGAGGATCCCTGGAATCTGGTATTAAAGATGTTCGAGCATCAAAAAGACCCAGCCAAATTTTCCGGCAAACCTAAGGAAGAGTCAGGGACAAAGGGGTTGTTGGGGCAGAAAGAATGAACCAGGAAGGACACCACTTTCAAGTCACTCAGTAATAAATATGTACTGAACATGAATACAATTCGAGGCTCTGGCTATACCTGCAAGATATACAGATATGATACCTGTCCTCACAGTCGATAATCTAATGGGAAAGTGATTGATGACTTAGAGACATTGAAAAAAATTATAACTACATATTTTGAACTATCTTTTTTTTTTTTTAAAGGAAAAGTACAGGCAGGAATGAAGGCAATTAGCAGATAGGAAGAGAGAGGAGGAAAAAGCTTTTATTGATTTTATTTAGCTGTTCATCAGTTCATCTTGGTTCTTCCCCTGGTCCCAGGTTGCGAACCTGGGTCCTGGGATGTACATGGAGTACACTGGTTGGAAGCCATGGACATAACTGCTAAGCCAACAGGGCATACCTGCAACTTGTCTTACAAGGAAAAACAGAGCATCTTGGGAATTATGGGGAACTAAAATTGGATAGGGGGTGGGTCAGGGGCAACTTTCAGAGCTGTGGCTTCCAAGAATCCTCTTGCGGTTCCTGCCGGCACCTTCCAAATCAATCACCCATCAGCTAATGGTACTGCTAACACAAAGACAGCAACTTCCCAACTGCAGATTTAGCTGGGGAAGGAGTTCAACTCACTTTCAAGTCAATGACATAGACTTAAACTCAGGTTGCTGAGCTTTAATAAGAGCTGGTTCTGGGAGATCATACCTGAAGGGACCAGGCCAGTCAACTTTGTATAGTCATGGCCACGGAGCTCTAAATGTTCTCCACCTTGAGAGCCCAGGAGTCACTCTCTACAGAGATTGTGTTCCTTCCCCAGATTCCTCCAACACGGGGCCTAGACAAAACACAATCTGTACCAGCAGACCTTGTTTTATGTGCTTCACTTTATTGGACTTTGCAGCTGTGGATTGCATTTTTTACAATCTGAAGGTTTGTGGCAACTCTGCATTGAGCAAATCTATTGGTGCCATTTTCCCAACAGCCCGTTCTCATTTCGTGCCTGTGTCACCCTAATTAAGGTATGGACATTGGTGCTTCAGATATAATTCTACTGCGCAATTCAGAGGCGACAACATGGTATAAATACAACTTCGAATGCAGTGGGAAACCAAGTTGTGTGTGTATAACCATGATTCTGTAAATATACAAATAAATATGAAACAAGTCTTACACGCTAAAAAGAAAAAAAAATGATGGAAAAATAAAAATGTAGCTTTTTCTCTGTAACTGCTGGCAGATAGGCAGCTACAGTCTATAAGCATTCGGTCAGCGGCAGCTCACCTCATTTCCACGGGATTGCAAGAATACTACTTCAGGCTCAGTGAAAGTTGTCATGGAGATGGACTTGACTCGATGAGGGGGGTTCAGGCCTCTCCTGCGGGAGAGAAATGGAAAGAGAAGTATAATGCAGTTAGCACTGCAGGTCTGCTCATGGGAGGAGTGGGAGGGAGGAAGGATGAACAACATATAAATTCAGTTCAGAGAGAGCCCTCTGCCTGAAGCTACTTCCTAATTCAAAGAGAGAAGGGAAACAATATTTTGGAGGCTTCTGAGAGGCAGGGAGGAGAGTCAAGAACATCTTGCAATCCTATGCACTCTGGAGAGAAAGGCAGAGTCTGCCCATCCAGAAGCCTGCTCTACCTTGGCTCAGATCCCAAAAGCTTCGGTGGGCAGCCTGAAGGCTGAGGGGGCATTTCTGGGAATGTAGACATGGGAGCACTTCCCATTTCCTGTTTTATCATTGTTTTAGACCCACAGCACATCCTCAAGGAGCTAAGGCCCACAAAGATGAAAATCCCTCAAGCACTGGGGAAGGCCACAATGAACGCCATCACTATTCCTGATAATACTAACAAAGAGAGATTTAAAGACAAAAAAGCAGAGTCCTGAGGTTGGCTGCCCCGGCCCCCAGCCCTCGGCCCTGCCTGTCTAGAGTAAAGCGATCAGGGTAGTAGGGAAGGTCCCTCTCTCTCAGGAAGAGCTCTCCAAGAAAAGAAATATTCCTGGCCGTCTTATTTCTAGCCTTCTCAGTGAAGCAGGAAAAAGTCAAGTTCACCCATGAGATATGAGGTTGATGCTTTTGTGCTAGCTCTGTGTGTGCTGCTAACTCCCTAGGAGTCCAGTTCTGCCCAGGGAGGCCAGGTGCAGATTACAGCAGAGAAGGTCTCCCTGCTCCCAGTCAAGTACCTTCCTGAGTGTTCTAACAGGGTTAAGCCAGGCAAGGTTTCAGAGGTTCCTCTTTCCTTAGACCTTCTGGTCTAGACCTACTGCCCTCATCAGGGTAAAATAGAAAGAGTTGGGCGTGCCCTGGTAGAACAGCAGTTAGGACAATCACCTCTGAAGAACACAGGGCACATACCCCTGGATTAGAGTCTCAGGGGGCAGGGGGTTGCGGGGGTATGGGGAGCGGTGGGAACAACCAGTGTGAACTGAAAAAAAAAGAAAAAGAGATGCTTCTTCCTCCTCTCTCTTCCTGCCTCCACCTTTCCTTTAAAAAATAAATAAATAAAAGTTCGAACCAAAACAAATAAAGTAGGTCTTGAGATCCGAGTGAATGCCAGCAGGACATGCAGGAAAGCCAGCCTCAAAGTCAGCCTCTCCAGACTTCTACGGGGTGTGTATGGGGGGAGGGGGGGATGGATAAAGCAGCAAGATGTTAAGGAAACTTTGAAGAGGGTCGTGGTTGAGGTCCTGGAGGCAGGTGGGAGGGACAAAGAAAGATGGATGCCATAACATGATCCTGGAAAAAGGTGAGGAAAACACCTTCGTGCTTACAGGTGCACATAGAATAAAGGAGCCCCTACTAAATCAGGTATGTGTTAAGTGAAGGCGGTGGGGGGCAGTGGGAGACAGATGACAAAGCACAGAGCTAGGCCCTTTTGGATGATAAATGACAGATTATGGGATTCTAACAAAGGACAGGACACTGGAGGCTACAACTGAGGGCATTTTCAGCAGTTCTGCTGCTAGTCTTTGAAGTAAAAGGTCTCAAAGTACCCCCTTTAAAAGACAAGCAATATCAAAGAGAACAGAACAGAGGCCCCAAGGAAAGATAAGCACAGGGAAACCAAAGGCAAGGTTTTGTGACTACAAGTCATACAATAGCTCCTCAACTTGATGTCCACAGAAGACTCCCTTCTGATCACATTTCAGAGCTATTCCATTTTTCTCTCCTCAAGCCCTCTGACTAGTGGTTTTAACTTTGATGAGCCTTTTTTTAAAAAAAAAAAACAAAAACAAAACTCTTTCCCCTGCCTTTTCTCACCTTAACCACTAGGCCCTTTCCTGTCACAAAGCCAGGCCTTTCTGAGGTCTAGCCAGAGCAAGCTCTCTGTCCCTATGGTCCTCTCCCTCACCCCTCACTAACAAATATTTACTGACATGTGATGGGCCCTTTGGGGAGAGGGATTCTAGTCTTACATCACTGGGTGCTTGCCTGAGCAGGGACAAGGGCACCTCTCAGTCAGGCACCCACAGGATCAGGGAGAATGTGGCACCAGGGCACTGCAGAAAGGGAAGGAAGCAAAATTTGGTCACAGGGAAGGGGAAAAGGTATCATGTTTTCACTAGAAAAAACAAATTCTAAGCCAATCACTAAAAGGTCATTGACATTTCCTGAAAGGACAACCAGGAAATGTTAGCAAAGTGTAAATATGGAGGTGTGTTCCTTGGAGGGGGAGGGACTCTGCATCAATCTAGAGGGGATGCTTACAACAACTGAACTCCCTTAACTGGAGGTTGGGTTTTGCTGTTGGTTTTTGTTGTGTTTTTGGGGTTTTTTTGGGGGGTGGCGAGGAAGATGAAGGGTAGGCAGAGAAAAATAAGAAATGATTTCCTATTTGATGCTTTGGGCCAAGTGAATCTGATGGAACAGGATGTTTCCACAGCACAGTACAAAAAGCATTGCTCTGACCTTGATGTCTGTAGACTGGATTATGTATAACTAGAGCCATGGTTTGGGGGCAGGGAGAAATCTCTACAAGGCAACACTCTGCAGCCCAGGAAGAAGGCCTAGTTACATGGCCTATGAGTCAGAGCACTTGCTTCTGAATCATAGAGAGGCCACTGCTGGCTGAGAAGCAATTTAGAAACCAAGAGGCCCTCTCTTCCTAGCAGCTAAAATCAAATTGTCTACAAGTGTGTGTTTTGCTGGAGTCCCTATCAGAGCCAGATAATCAGTCATTGGCCGGGAATGAATCAGACCCAGCTCTTCAACTTGCACCCAGTATCTCCAACCTAACATCTGGTTCTCTCTAGGAGTGAGAGCTAGAAGTCAGTGCCCTTTGGTTTCACTGCAAATGCATGTTATTTTAAATCAGGAGGTGCTAGGGACATATAGATACATTTATTTGGCCAGAATGGGGTAACTTTCTCCAGTTTAGAGAAATTAAAGGGGTGCCCTGGTAGCCTAGTGGTTTAGTATACCAGGCATAGTCCCCACACATCTCAAGGTCCCCGGTTCAAGACCTAGGGTCAGAGACAACAAACAAGATGAACAACTAAATGAAAATAAAGTGCCTCTTCCTCCTCTCTCTTGCTGCCTGCCTACTCACCTTCATTCCTGCCTGCACCTTTCCTTAAAAAAAAGAAAGAAAGAAAGAGCAAGTAACATTTCTAGGACCCAAGACTCAGTCCAGTTTTGCTGCCTTTTCAACTTCAGCTTCCTTCTCTCAGGGCACCTAAAGGCATTGCGAGTCCTCTGAATCACTCTTTGGAGTACTCTGAGTTACTCAGTAAGTGAAGTCACTTGGAGATCTTAAAGTCTGCCCAGTTCTCTCACTTTGTCTCTCCCTTTGATTCTGTTAACCTTGTGATGATTTCTGCCAATACCACACCTTTTGTACTCCTGTGGTCATCACCCTCACACTGGCCCATATTTTGCTTCTATCTTGCTTCATAAGGGCCACAAACCTGCTCAGCTGCTCAGATAAGATGGCTCTGCCAGGTCAACAATGGAAAAAAACAGTTCCACCCAGCACCTAAGTGCTTTCTTTTGTGCCAAATGTGAACTTGGGAATTCCTTCCCTTTGAATATTTGTGTTCACACACTCCAGATTGTACTGTTTTTGCTCCTGGGATTTCACTCCTCTGCCTCTAAGCAGGGTTCAGTTCTTATCTGGGACCCAAACATCATCAAGAAGCGTCCCTATCAGAAACTCTTAACAGCCTTTACCAGAAGACCCTCCCATCACCCTGCTTCAGGGTCAATAGCTCTCATTTCAGGAAACCTCTTCTGAATCTAAATTCCCCTGCTTCAGCCCATTTCCTGTAGTTCTTCCTCAGTGACAATGATAAACAGCTGTCTCCTCATGCAGAGCTATAGAGAATCCAGATATTAGCAGCTGCCCTCCTTTTTAGGCTTCATCTCAATCCTTTTACATTTTTCCCCTTTTCTTCTCAATCCATTGGTGATTCATTACTTTCATGGAGACTTTTCAAGTTGTCTCTGACCCCCCTTATGATAAAGTACCTAAATGTGTAATTGGATGAGATGGCCCAGTAAGGTGGGAGGGTTGGGGAGGGATGGCTGTGAAACAGGGACAAAGTACAGGTCTACCTCTGCAACCCGGATACTTGGAAAAGTACTGAATTATTAAACAACACAGCACCTTCCCCTCCCGGGAGATAAAAGAATTTCAACACGGAACCACTACTAGTTAATCAAACAGGGACAGTAAGGCACAAGGAGTGGAGAAACTGGTTACAATAAGAGAGCTGTCATGTATATCTCTTGACACCGGCTGAAGAACTAACTTAATCCTGACTTAAACCCAGTATTAGAGTGAAGGTGTGCAGCAGTAGAAGAGACAGGTGCCAACTACTGACACCCGAAGGAGGATGGATTTAAAAGAGGGATCTAAACGGCTGGGTCACACACTTTGCTGGGAAAAAACCAACTGGGTGTCCTTGATGTCAGTGAGATCTCAGGTCTCACCACTTGTCTTTCTAATGAAGGTAGCTTATCTACTGACTACTGAGGGGTCCAGGCAAACTAGAACAACAAAGAACATTTAAGGCACTGCTTTGAAAAGAAATCCTTTTCAGGGGCAATCCCCAATATAGCTTCAAATGGCAGTTTTGTCCTCTAGTAGAAGAGCTGGAAATAAAACCAAATAAACAAGCATATCCATATGTTGGGGAAATAAAAAGGGTCTATATCCAGGTTAAGGAATATATTGGAAGAAAACCAAATGGATAAAACTAGGTCAAAATTGGGACCTACAATTGTGGCAGCAGGTATGTAAATTTAGAAACTAGCAACCTCTCTCCCAGGCCCTCCCACCAATGCTGTGGGGTTTCTCAATAGCTGAGAAAATATTTCTCATTTAAAAAGAGAGTGAGAATGAGCTCACATGTGGAGGACTGAAGGCATAGTGATACCTACCCAGCGATACTAAAATCTGAGTTTTTTTTCAGATCTTGGGAAATTCAACTTTAATTAAAATTGTTGACTTTGCTACACCAACTAATCTAGCCAGTAGGAATTTTGGTAATTCTGCTTACTGATGTCAGAGCATTCTAGTCCCCTAAGAGGTAGATATATGTGCAACACATGCAACAGAAAAATGACTTTCAAAATAAAACCAATCTGCTGCTTCCTTTTTCTGGATGCAGAGCTAAGTATGGTACTTCAATTTCCCCACTGCCCTTCCAACCCCACTATTTCCTCCTTTTTAAAAAGACTACTTCTCATCATACCTCAGTATGAGATCCCATCACTTACAGCCCATGCTGAGCTTCAGCTGGCCTCGTAGTATTCACCACTGCAATTAAGATATTTAATGATTTATTTATATAGTCCATGGTCTGCACTAGGATGTAAACTACATGAAGATGGGTACTTTGTCAATTTTGTTCACTACCATATCTCCAGGGCCTTAAAACAATGTCTGAAACTTGATTGCACTCAATAAGTATTTGCTGACAGACTCAATGAATGAATGAGTGTGCAGACTCTTGGCCTTCTGCCATTTTCACTTCTCAGTAGCACAATATCCTAATCTATAGGCAATCAATCACATGGATTTAAGATGTTAGCTGGTGTGTGTGTCACCCTGGAGTCATGCCTGTTGCACTGGGTGTACAGTAGGTACCCTGCCACAACCAACCAATCAGCAATAAGTACAGTCCACCTTACAGTCTACCTATGGTCCACCTCACGGCTCCCAGTCCTTCCAAAACATGAGAGGACACAGGTGATACTTTGTTAAAACACCTTTAAAAGCTTTCCACACTTGCCCTAGTCCATGCTAATTAGAACTCCCGTGAACTAGTGAGAAATACTCCCAGTACCCAGACAGTCACAGCCTGGGAAACCCTAGCTTTCTTAACAGTTGCTTCTAATATTTCTTTATAATCTTGACGTGCGTTTAGTTCAGCTTCATTTATTAGCCCAGTCTCTTGAGCCTTCACTCTACTCTCACTTGCTGCTAACAAAAGATTGGCTCATTTCCCAACCACCAAAATGTATTCGTTAAAGTCCACCAGCTCAAGAATAACTGAGTGATTATGAGCAATTCTCATACTGCTTTACCAAAATACTAAGTAAATACATCCTCTCTGTAATCATTTGAAACTAAAAAGAAGTTGGTAGAGTCTTCCTACTTGGTACCATGATAACTTAACTTCCTAAGGAACTAAGCCCCACTTTGAAGCACATAATGCCCCAGATGGAGCCTGGCCTCTTGGGGGTGCCTTCTTTATCAAACTAATCAATCCTTAGGCTATAGTTATTCCACCCAGTGTCCACCCATATCACAAGTGTCTGACTTTTCATTAATGACATCAACAACTGTGATGAGGGTGGGGAGAATGGGGGAGTTCTGCAAAGTGCACTGATATTTAAGGAGTTAACTTTTCAAGCAAAAGAAACTAGGTTTTGAATGTGTCCCAGATCCCTTGGCTCTCCCGCTGCCCTGATTGAGGGATATTCATTATAGATAGGAAATATTATCTATGGGATACTTTATACCACGAGCTATAAAATAACGATGCTGTCAGCACTTCCTATTTACTTAGGTTTCATCTTTCACGACACAGCTAACTGTGGAAATGAATTAACAGTTTCTTAATATTTTCTTCCTAGGCCCTAGATTCTGACATGCCATCAATTTTATCTCCCTGCTTCCTTTAACTTTTCTCCAGACTATAATCAGATTTCCCTTTTCATAACAGGATCTTCATGAATCTGCTCTTTCTCTTTCTAATTTACTCTATAAATATTTCTAAACTATTCTCAGAATACTTGTCCCAGTCTCAAGTTTCTATCCTCTTTCTTCATTTGGTTCTCTATCTCAATGTCTAACTCATTCCTGTTTGGATTCTAAATCATTGTCCCAAAAGCCATAGTGGCTTTTACTTAGACCAAATTAAGTCTATCCTCACAACACACAAGTGAGGTTGATCAGAACATAGAGTTTGGCAAAAGAGGCAAAATTCGAGGAGAGAAATAACTGCACAGAAAACTGTATCTTAGGAGACCTGGATCCTCATTTCTGGTCTGTCATGATCATAACTAATATCAAACAACAAATGCTGAAAAACAGCAACTCCCAGATGGCAATGGGTAAGTTATTAAAACTCTCTTTACTTCTGTTCTCCCATCTGTCATGCAAGAACATTTCTGCTCCCTCCTCAGCTTTTGAAAGTGTAAGAAGAAACAAGACAAGCATTCCTTATTAAAAATTAAAAAAAAACACAACAACAACCAAGGAATTAAAAACTGAAAACCAGTCAAATAAATCCCTTGATACATTTATAATAAATAGAGATGCAGGCCTGTTATCAAATGCAAACCACACATCTAAACAAATATCCCCTCCAGGGGTGGAGGGGAGACTTTACAATATAATCAGAAAAACCTGGGCTAGAATTGTGGCTCCAAGTTAGCTCAAGAATGACCAAATACTGTGCCAGTGACAAGTGTAGCATTGCAGATTATGCAAACCCCGCCTCCCCCCAATTTAGACGAGTTGCCAGATGCTACTACCAGGATCCAGACAGGGCAATAAGGACCTTAATGGTGTAAATGATTACACTTAAGGATGGCTCATCCAGATCTCCAAACCTCTGGGAAAGTTAAGTTCTCCAAAAGGGCAACCCATCAGCTATTTTAGATTTATAATAAGTCAACCTCTGAATAGTATTCCAAAATCCTGCAAAATTAGGATCTGCGCCTGAACTATAGAACTTTGCCTGTTACTATCTCTAGGCTGTCAATCTGGGTTAATTTTCCTGCTTTAGATTGGTGTCTCCATCTCACTCCCTGAGGAGCACAAGTTGGGTGGAAGGTGCGCCTTCATCTTCAGCTCAGTTTGCCCTGACTTTTTTTTTTTTTTTTTTTGGTCCTTCATCGTCAAGTTTCCTTTAAAGGTGTATGTCATTCTCTGGCCTTTTAAATCTCTACACCCATCCCTCCCACACCACCACCGGGTCCCTTCAATTCTCCCCACTTTCGGTTGTTTGCCTCGCCTCCTTTACGGGAGTTTCTCCATTCCCCTCCGAAATCCCTTTTCCCTGCAACGCCGATTTCAATTGTGTCTTGTCCTCTTTCCCAAGACACCTCTGCAACAGACCACCCTGTCACCACAGCGGGCGCGTCCCCTGGCCTCCCCGCCGTCCCCAACCGCGGCACGCTCCCTTGGCCCGGGGTCCCCGCTGTCCCAACACCAACTGCCGCTCCTTCCCGGGGCTCCCCCCGCGCTGGTCCACTTACAGGAGGCCCGAGCAGGTGGTGCAGACGAAGCTGCCCACGGTGATATCCACGTAGGTGACCCCACGCTGGGCGCACTCGAAGCAGTGGCGGTTCCCGGCCTGGCTGCAGCCGCCCAGCTCCCGCACCCGGCGACACCACACCTCTGAGGCCGCCTCCGCCTCTGCCTTCCCCCCGCCGACACCGCCACCCGGGCCTGGGCCCTTCTTCGCCGCCATCACCATGACCGCTCACTCCTTCGAACAGCCTCTCTGCACGTCAGCTATCGCCTCTTCAACCACTACTGCCTTCCCGCCTCCTCAGCTGCCTCCGCACGCCCGGCGCCCCTGACAGAAGCTTGGGAGCCGGCGGTGTCCGCGCGAGACTCCTCAACCCACTGCCTGGTCTATCCTGCACGCTGATTGGTTAGATTCCTCCCACCTCCTCACTCTGATTGGTCTGAATTTCACTGCCTCGGGGTTGCGGCAGCCGCCTTTGTCCCGCCCCACTGCCTCAGGCTTCAGTCCCTTCCCATTGGCTCGCGGAGACTCGGGCGGCTAGAACTAAGCTTGCCCTCTCCTTGGTCCCGCCCCCTCGCGCCACTGACTCCCAGGCGGCCCGCCTCCTAGATTCAATTGGTGAGTCCCAGGAACCCGGGTTCCAACGCTAATTTTGATTGGCTGTCGAGGTTGCAAAGTTAGTGCGCGAGTAAGAGTCGGTATCTCGCGCGTGCGTAGTTGTAATCCTCCTGACCTGTTAATTCCCGCCAAATTTCAAAAGCTTACTTTCTGCTGTTCTATGCAGGGAGGCACGTGAAGCAGCAGAGAAGTGGCCATTCGAGGGGCTCGGAGGAGTGAAGGGAAGAAGGAAACTCAGAGGGAGTGCTTTATAATGCTATTTCATTTACTCCCCTACCCTGTGCCATAGGTGGAATCTCATTTTACAGAGAGCCTCATACGACTTACAGTGATTCTTAAGATCGTACGTGGCCAATCAGGATGCTAATCGGTCGTCTGATTTTCCCCGCGTCTAGCCACCACACTATTTTGAAACAGTTTTTCATCATTCATTTGACAAAGTTTATTGAGTGTCTACCAGGTTTCAGGACTGTTCTACGCTCTGGGAAGACAGCTGAACCAACCAATCAAAATCCCTATCCTTATGGAGCTTACATTACCATAGAGGGGGACAGACAATAAATTCATTAAAGTATCGTCAGTGATAATTCCAACAAGTGAACTGAAATATTACAAAAGAGAGTGACTTGTTGAGTATTTTAGATTCATCAGAGACCCATCTCCTAAGCAGTGACATTTAAACGGAGACCTGAATAACAAAAAGGAGTCAGCAGTGAAGAGATCTTTGGAGGAGCAACATAGGCAGAGGGAAAAGCAAATGCAAAGGGCCTAAGGCATGGAGAAACTTCTTATATTGAAGTAGTGAAAAAGAAAGCCAGAACAACTGGGGCATGGTGAATGAGGCGAGAGTGGAGTGGAGTGGGATTAGATGATGTAGAGCGGGATTAGATAATGTAGAGACTTCCAGGCTTGGTAAAGAGTTTGGATTTTCTTCTAAGTGTGATGGGAAGTTTCATTAATTAGAATTAAGCTCCACAGTGGGGAGGAGGTAGGAGTCACTTTTATAGTGGTGAATGGCACGAGATGGTGGTGGTCACAATGTGATATACATATTGATTGAGGTGTGAATCTATTCTTATGAAACTTTTATAATATTGTAAACTAATGATACATCAATTAAAAGAAAATTAGGTTCCATGTGACAAACCCCAAATAATTGGGGCTTAAACAAGGTAAAGTTTATTTCTTCTTACGTAAAATTCTATTAGGTGTTTCAGAGCTGGTGGATTGCTCCCTTATAAGAGTGACCCAGGCTTCTATCTTGTTGGCACTCCTATTACAGTGTATTGCCTCCACTCCCAAGTTCACATTGTGATCTCTTCCAGCTTCAATCATCATGCTTGTAAAAGCTGCAGAAAGAGCCTGATCTTTTTAAGGACTTGCCAGGGAACTGCATCTCATTGACTCTCATTGGTCAGAACTCATGAACTAAGCAAGAAGGGACTCTTGAAAATGTATTCTTTATATTAGGCTTCCATGTGCTCACCCAAACTTCAGGGGTACTCTTACTGAGGTAGAAGGAGAGAAAGGATATTAGAATAAAACTAATTTGCCACAGAAGCCATTGAACAGAATGTAGCAGGGACAAGCCATGATCTGATTTTCAGGTTTGAAAAAAAAGTAATTCTGTCCACATAGGGGAAATCTTGGGTAAGATTGGATCTAGGGCAATTAAGAAGTGAGTTCAGAAGTTCAGGTGGAAGATGATGGTGGCATAGACCAGGGTGGTGGGAGTGGATTGGAGAGAAATGAATTGACTTGGGAATGTTTTGGAGGTAACAAATCCATAGAATTTGTTAATGGATTGCATGTGGAAAGTGAGGGAAAGAGGAATCGATGACAACCTCTCTAGAGAAATGTCGTGCAATAGAACTTACTGTGATGACGAAAATGTTTTGTCTCTGCCTGTCCAATGTGGTAGCTGCTGGCTACATATTGAGCATTTGAAATGTTGTTAGAGATCCTAAATTTTTTTAAAAGGAAAGGTACAGGCAGGAATAAAGGTGAGCAGGCAGGCAGACTGGAAGAGAGAGGAGGAAAAAGCACTTTATTTATTTAGTTTTTCATCTTGGTTATTTCCCCTGGCCCTGGGTCTTAAACCTGGGGATCTTGGGATGTATGTGGACTGTGTTGAAGTGGACTAACCCAGTAGGCCACCAGGGCACTCCTTGTTGGCTTTGTTTCTTTGTATTTCACATATGAGTGAGATCATCTGACATTTGTCTTTCTCCTAATTTATTTCAATTAGCATAATTCCTTCTAGTTTCATCCATGTTGTTGCAAATGTCAGAATTTAATCTTCTTTAGGTCTGTGTAGTATTATTCCATTGTGTGTGTGTGTGTATATACACACACACACACATATATATATATATATAAAACACAACTACTCCTTTATTCATTTATCTGATAATGGGCACTTAGGAGTTTCTAATTCTTGGCTATTGTAAATAATGCTGCAATAAACATGGGGGGGCATATATTCTGCAAATTAGTGCTTGTGTTTGTTTTTTGTTTTTGTTTTTTGTTTTTTGGTAAATACCCAAGAGTGGGATGATGGGATCACAAGGAATTTCCATTCTCAAATTTTTGAGAAATCTCCATGTTGCTTTCTGGAAAGGTTGCACCAGTAGTGTAGCAGGGCTCCCTTGTCTCTGTGTCCTCGCCAACATTTGTTGTTTCCAATCTTTCGAATAATAGCCATTCTCACAGGTATGCAGTGATACCTCATTGTTGTCAGCTCTTTATGTTTGTTTTGAGCATCTGGGTGGCTTATGTGCCATTTATGAAAAAAAGGAGAAACAGTAACAGGAGCAGATTAGGGGATACTTACAGGCAGTAAATCAGTAGATTTTCTTTAGACATGTTGGTCTGAGGTCCCTGTGAGGCCTCCTTGTGAGGCTGATCCAATGGGCATGTGGATAGATAGTCTAGATTTGCAGTTGAGGGCAGTGTCGGGAATGGAGGTGTCATCAGTATAAGAGTCACGGGTACAGGAGTCAGCAGTGTAGAGGAGTTACTTAAAGCTATGGGAGTGGATGGGGTCACTTGGGGACAGCATGCGGTCAGAGGGAAAAAAGAGAGTCAGGACTAAACCCTCTGCACCCCAATGTGTACATCATTCTACCTCTCCAGTTACTGCAACACAGATCCATGTCAACGTCCCCAAAAGGAAGCAACACCAGGTCACATCCACATATGCAGATATGACATCACAGACCATTTGAAATAATCCTTCTAAGTTTCAGAATTCACTATTTCCAAGGGCTGCCCGTTACTCCTCTAGTTTCTTCTTAACCAAGGGTTATTTCTTAATCCTCCCAAAACTTGGAACCGATTGGTAGACTTAGCTACCAACACATTTGTCTTATGCAGTAATATGAGGGGAGAAAAATTAGGTGTTAGTATGGATTGTGATAGTTTTCTCTGAATTTGGGCCCCTGGGTGTGGTGCTGTAAGGAGGCAGCCGAGAGTTCACCCTCCTCCCTCCTCTGTCCCTCCCAGGTCCTATCAGAGGGGAACAGCCCTCTGTCCCTTTCATAATCAGGGAACACAGCCAGCATGACCATTGCCCTGGTGGCGGGAGGAGTCCCCAAATGCCAGGTGGAACCCTTCCATCCTGGGTTCCCCTGTGAAAGCACATTACCCTGTGCAGTTATGTCCACAGAACATGATTGACTTGGGGGATGGAAAGCACGTATGTTTATACATGTATTTTTAAAGGAAAGGCGAAGGCAGGAATGAAGGCGAGTAGGCAGGCAGGCAGGAGGAGAGAGGAAGAAGCAGCATTTATTTATTTTGTTTAGCTATACCTCCTGGCTGTTTTCCCTGGCCCAGGATACAAACCCAGGTCCTTTGAATATATGTGACCTGTGCTTTGACTGGAAGCCACTGACCAAACCACTACTCCAGCAGGGCTCTCCAGAAAACACATATTTATAGAGAAAAGTAATAGTGAGAGGTGCTACCCTCCACCCCTCAGCCTCACCTCTGTTATCTGCATTGTTTTGGCCAAGGGAGAATTGACACTGCATTTTAGTCACTGTGATCACATATCACTTTCTACAAGAAAATGTCCCAGCCTCACAGGTGTGGTTTCCCAGATACTGCTAGATCTGTTTTCAGAACACCATTTCATTGTTCTAAAAGGCCAGCTGCTTCTGGTGGATGGGAAATATGATAATGGTCCATGGTTTGCCAACTGTCTTATTTCTTTCGCAGGGAAGGGAGAGTCTTGGTTGGAGATGATTTTGTCTGGACCGCCTTGAGTTACACAAAGTCAGTCATTCCAGGGATGGTGAAATAGAGGCATAATCTGTAGGGGAAGAAAACCTAAACAGAGAATAAATGCTTCTTCCAGAATGTACGAGTGACCACACCTATTATGACAGAAGGGACCTGATGGAGTTGAACCTGCCATTGAATTTCTGGCTGGTTTCCAAGAACCCAGTACTGTCCTAGGGCTTCAGGACTGTATCCCGCCTCCTACTGAATTCACTTACTGTTTATAATGCTTTTTGTAAAAGCTGATTTTCTTCATTTTTCTAGGTAGAGATCACACTATCTTCAAACAATGTCTTCACTTCCGTTTTTCTTATCTCTTGTCTAAGTGGTTTGAACATCAAGAAGTAGTTAAATAAGAATGGTTATCTTTTCTTCTACAAGGAGAGAAATATCTGAAGCAACTGTTCAAGAAAGCTAGAGTTTCCCAGGCTGTGACTGTCTGGGTACTGGGAGTACTTCTCATTAGTTCACTGGAGTTCTAATTAGCGTGGACTAGGGCAAGCGCTGAAAGCTTTTAAAAGGGTTTTTAACACAGGATTGCCTGTGTCCTCGGATGCTTTGGAAGGACTGGGAGCTGGCAGATGGGCCATAGGTAGAATGTGAGATGGGCTGTAATTACTGCTGATCACAGATTGGGAGGGGCACACCCTGTCCAGCAGTCATGACTCCAGGGTGACATACATACAAGTTAACATCTTAAATTAAAGATCTTAAAATCCACACTTCACTGGCTTTTAGCCTGAAAAAAATCCATAATTAGCTGCTTCCCATAAAGCTTGATGCAGAATTTTGGATTAACAAACACATTTTGTCATATTAAAGCAGTCGTTTAGTCCCATTTTGTTAATTCTTTTTTGTTTTCTGATTTAATTTCTGATTGTATCTGTTAATTTATTCCTTCAACCTCCCTTAGGTTAGTTTTGCTATTCTTTATCTAATTTCTTTCTATCTTTTTTTTTTTTTTTTTTTTAAAGGAAAGTTGCAGGCAGGGATGAAGGTGAGCAGAGACAGGCAGGCAGGAAGAGAGAGGAGGAAGAAGCATTTATTTATTTTATTTAGTTGTTCATCTTGTTTGTTCCCCCAGCCCCGGGACGTGAACCCAGGTCCCTGGGATGTACACCAGTGGACTTAATTGTTAAGCCACCAGGTCACACCTCTTTATCTAATTTGTTAAATTAGATGCTTCCTTATTTTAATTTTCATTAAGGCCCAAAACATTTCCTCTGAACCATTTTAACTGTTTCTTATAGATTCTGATACATCGTGGGCTTATTATTATTTTCTAAATAGTCTCCATTTTGATTTATATTTTTTAATTGACTCGAGAGTTTCTTTTAAAAGAGAACAGTAAAATTTTTCAGATGATAGGTACACTTTCCCCCCTTAGTTTTAATATTAATGTTTAGTTATATTACACAGTGATCAGAGAATGACTTTTTTTTTTAAAGGAAAGGTGCAGGCGAGAATGGTGGGGAATTACCAGACAGGCAGGAAGGAGAGAGAGGAAGAGCACTTCATTTAAAATTTTTATTTTGTTCACACTGGCTGTTTTCTGATGGGCCTGGGACTTGAACCCAGGGGTATGCGGCCTGTGCTCCTTCGGAGGCAGTTGGCTTAACTGCTGCTCCACCAGGGTGTGCCAGAATGACATATGTTTTCATTCTGTTTTTTTCAAAATTAATGAGGTCTTCTTTGTAGCCTAATATATAGCCAAATTTGTGAATTTTCCCTGGGTACCTGAAACTCAGATGTGCTTGGTAATATTAGATCTACCTTATTAATTATGCTATTGAGGTCATCCAACTCCTTACTTGCAGCATTTTTTATAATGTAAAGTCCCCCTCTTCCTTGCTACCACAGAGAGAGACTGACTCATGCAATGGCTTTTCTGATTGTCATTCACCTGTCTCTTCTGCTTTTCAGAGCTGAACAAGGTCCAGAAACCTTCTGCCTGCTCCTCTGTCTGCTCACTTCCCCAACTGAAACACCCAGAACTGACCTGGAAGTGGCTTTTGCACTGAAAGGTATGCCCCTTGCTGGAGAAATGTATTGTATCCCTGCAGACTTTTTTGAGATCTGCAACACAGTGACCTTGCGACCCTTCCTTCCACTTGTCCCTTCACCTGCATCTTGGTTTTGCAACTTTTTGCTAGTTCATTGTTTTTGTTTATTGTTTTGCTGAAATTGGAATTTGTGTTTTTGTTTCTTATTCTCCCCATTGCTCTTGGTTAGTTGCAAGAAAGTAAAGGGGAAAGGCTACCCTTATGTTGTCATCTTCAAAATGAAACTTTCTGTGGGCTTCTGATATGCTAAGACTAAGCTGGCCTGCTTCTGGGTGGTACCAGCAAGCCACACCAAACCATCTGTACATCGGACTAGAGTCCTTTTGCAGTTTTATCATAGGAGGAGGCTCTCCCATGTAACCAAGGCTCACACCGAGGATGAGGAGCAATGAGGGTAAGAGAAAGCTCACTTCTTAGGGGAGGGGTAAAGGGTTATAAATACGTAAATCACATGTTCAGGTCACTTGCCTTCAGGATCTGGAGTCTATTAATAATGGAAAGCTTCTGAGTTGCTCAATATTTTTTAAAGCTCTCACTGAAATATTTATTTATTTATTCATTTTAAAGGAAAAGTGCAGGCAGAAATGAAGGTGAACAGAGACAGGCAGGAAGAGAGAGGAGGAAGAAGCACTTCATTTTATTTTATTTAGTTGTTTATCTTGGTTTTCATCCCAGCCTTAGGTCTTGAACCTAGGTCTTTGGGATATGTGGCCTGTGCACTCGGCCGAAGGCAGTTGACTAATCTGCTGCTCCACCAGAGTGTGCCTGGGTTGCTCAATTTTAAGGTAAAATGGATAAAACAATATTCAATTCAGGTTTCATGGTAACTTTTCATTTCAGACATTTATACCAGACTTAAGAAGCAAGCTAGGAGATATTTCTTTTTTTTTTTTAAGGAAAGGCACAGACAGGAACAACGGCAGGCAGGCAGGAAGAAAGGAGGAAGAGGTATTTTATTCATTTTATTTACTTATTCACATCAGTCATTCCCCCCAGACCCAGGATGCAAACCCACGTACTTGTGATATATGTGAACTGTGCTCCTTCAGAGGCAGCCATTCCAACCACTACTCCACCAAGGCACCAGGACATGCCTCGGAGATGTTTATTTATTTTTAATTAAAAAAATATTTTTATTTAAAAAATTAATTTTATTGAAGGAACATTTCCTCATAACATTATATAGGTTTAAGGAATACATAGTAAACCCACATGTGTATATACTATATTAAGTTCACCACTATTTCAGTTTTTTCCTTCACTATACAATTAATCCCTTTTACCCTATTTGGCCCCCTGCCTTCCCCCTTCCCTTCCTGAAGCCATTAATTTACTTTTTGTTTTTATTAAAAATCTATTGCTGTGTCATTTAGTTCATTTGTTTGGACATGGAGGGAATTATGCTTAGTGAGATAAGTCAGAAGGGGAAAGACAGACAGTGTATGATATCACTCATGTGGAGTATAGAGAAACCAAATAAATGAATAACTCTTAATGTTAAACTTAACTGTAATTGCGGTGTGATTTCTGCCTTGAGTGGATACAAACTGGTACCCTGCCAACTAGTTGGCTACTGCAAGGCTTCAAAATGGACCTGATGCCCTGAGCAAACCTTTCACTGAGCATCACCTACTGTGTACTTCACCGTGTCTGGTACTAGGGACATAGAGCAGACAGCATGCATCAGACCCTGGGCTGGCCCTCGACAGCCTTCACCCCTCTCTGCAGCAATATAATGTAAACAGAAATTAGAATACAATCTGAGGAAGTTCTGGAGGAGGCGTAGTACATTTTGAATTGGGAGGGGAGAGGAAAGGATGATAAGAGGTTACAGCCTGAATCAATAGAAAAACACTTCACTCTTTCTGGATAGATGGGCGCCCTCCAAGTAGAAGCAGAGGGAGAAAGTTTCAGGGAGTCACCAAAAAAAGCCTTTTGTATGTGTCAGAACTGTTGGAATTTAGCAAGCGATCTCCTAGGCATGATGAGCTCTCTGTTGCTGGAGATGGTAAACAGAGATCACATAGCCAAACCATAGGGTTCACCTTGGAACTTCGAGATTTTCTTGGTGTAGGAGATATTGCTTGAAAGGAAAATAGTTACCTGATGAAATGTACTATTCCTTCAAAACTCTAGCAGACTGCACCCAGACCCCCTGTTGGGCATGCCAGAGATTCAGTAGACTGGACAAATCCAGCATCATTGGGTTGGCAAGGTCATAAAGCCATCTTGCTGTGCAGCCTGCAGCCTAGTTTCAAAACTTCCTTTTTCGGTGAACCCAGGTAGAGCAGTAGTTAGGTCAACTGCCTCCGAAGGAGCGCAGGCCGTGTACTCCTGGGGTCTGAGAGGGAAACAATAGTGTGAACAACTAAAATAAAAATTAAGTGCTTCTTCCTCCTCTCTCTTCCTGACTGTCTGCCTACTTGCCTTCATTCCAGCCTGCACCTTTCCTTTAAACAAACAAACAAAATTCCTTTTTCTCCTCCTCCTTACTCAAATGAACATATTTTCAGGCCAACCAGTATATGCATCAAAGGAGGGTGGTTCTGTGTCTGTTGACCATGGGCCCTTCCAGGCTCACAGATTCTTCTAAAGGAATCAACTTATCTTCACATGGGTCTTTACTGAAGCAGTATCATTTTGTGCTCCAGGTCCCTGGCCTCAGTTGATTGAAGGGTAGAAAGACCCATCATCCTAATACAGCCAAATCATAGCATGACCTGTGAAGAGACAAGCAAGGAGACTTCAGCTTCTTCCCATGATAGAATAACAGGGATTGCATTCCCCCTCTCCCCATGTTAAATCACTTAAAAATGGACAAAGTATATATTAGATAATGGAAAGCACAGGACAGTGCTTCCTGAGAAAAGGAAAACAATGAGGTCAGTTCACCCATTGTCCCAGCTGACTGCCTGGAGAGTTCCCACTCTGCAGCACAAGATGGGGAAGCCACACAGCTCAATGGGTTCCTGGAGCTGAGGAGACAGAGCTGAAAATTCAGGAAGGCCAAGAGAGCTCAAATTGATGGGGCAATGTATTAGAGGAAGAGCTATACAGACACAGAGAAAGAGCTCCTAAGATCTTCATCTGGTTCCTCGTGAGTCTTCAGCTGAGTACTTGTCAGCACATGTGTTTGAAGAAACTACTCAAGTCTGGAAAGGAGCACATGAAACATTTTCTGGAGATGGAATAAGTCTGGGAATCGTTCACATTCCTCACAGCCAGAATGGAAGAACCTCATAACACACAAGACACTGTGAGTACTCTGAAGGGTATTGCCTCAGTGGGATAGCCAAATTACCCGCAGACTAAAAGCTGCTTTGGTCCCCACTGACAAAACTTAAAAGCACGACTTGAAAAAAAATCGCAAACTTTCCAAATAGCATTTCAACAGAAAGATCAAAAGTACTTAAAGCATACAAAGAAGTCCAGCATCCAAATGTAAAATTTACAATCTCTAGCATCCAATAAAAAAAAAAAAAAGAAAGAAAGAAAGAAAGAAAACAGATTGTGTGTCCTGTCTCAGGTGTTAAGTCTGCGATGGTGGTATAGTCCACATATACCCCAGAGACTTGGGTTTGTGACTCAGGGCCAAGGGCGGCAGCGGGTGGAGGGGAGAATGACCAAAATGAGCAGCGAAATGAAATAAAATGCTTCTTCCTCCTCTATCATTCTGCCTGCTTACTTGTCTATTTGCCTTCCTTCTTGCCTGTTTTCTTCCTCTTAAAAAATCCAACTAAAAACATTGAAAAAAAAAAAATCAGAGATGCAAAGAAACAGAAAAGCATGATCCATGGCGAGTTGAGAAAATAAAGCAATAGAGACAGACCCAGAAATGACACCGATGTTAGAATTAGATAACAAGAGTATAAAAGCCGTTTATGAAAATAGAATTCCTATGTTGAAGAAGGTAGAGGAGAGTATGAGCATGATAAGGGGAGATAAAGAGGATATTTTAAAACACTCGAATATGGTGCATCCTTGTGGTTCAGGGAGGTAAGGTGGCTACGGTGCAGACCATGTAAAACTTATGGACCTGGCTTAGCAACCCAGGGGCTAATATCTGCATCTGCATATGTATATGTATGTATATGCATATGGACACATAGCTATAATGTCTGAGATGAAAGTACAGTGAATGGGATTAGCAGTTGATTAGACATTACAGAATCAAAGTTTGTGAATTGAAGAGTCCATTAGAAACAATAAAAAATGAAGTACAGAGAGATGAAAATATTGAGAAGAACTCCGCAAATAAACAGAATACCAGTAAACTGGGACAACTGCAAGTAACCCCATCAAGTATTGATGGCATCAGGTACCTCTGCAAGTTGGGTAAATGTGGAAACAAAAGACAAGAAAATTGCTTGAAAGTCAGTTTAAAAAAGTATTAGATTTAATGACAAAAAGAGACAAGCCACTCAAAAGATGGGCAAAGAATTTGAATAGACGTTTCTCCAAGAAGATATGCAGATGGTCCATAAGCACAAGAAAAGATGCTCAGCATCATTAGTCACTAGGAAATGTACGACCAAACCATTTTTCACTCACAATGATGGTTATAAATTTAACAAAAATTTTTAAGGAAAGGTACAGGCAGGAATGAAAGCAGGCAGGCAGGAAGAGAGAGGAGAAGACTGCATTTATTTCCTTTTTTAAGTTGTTCACACTGTCTGTCTCCCCCAAACCCAGAACTCGAAACTAGGGCCATATAGCCTGTGCTCCTTTGGAGGAGACAGAACCAATCTTTACTCTACCAGAGCACGCCTATAATTTTTTAAGAAGACATTAAAATGACAATAGTCAGTGAAGATGTGGAGACATTGGAAACCTTATACATTGCTGATGGGAATGAAAAATGTTTCAGCCACTACGAGTAGCAATTTAGCAATTCCTCAAAAAATTAAATAGAGAATTACCATATGACTCAACAATTCTAGTCCTAGGTATCTATGCAAAGAGAATCTTAAGTACTCAAACAGATATCTGTACAAAATTATGTATGATGTACACAAATGTTCATAGTAGTATAGTAGTATTGTAGCCCAAAGGTGGAAAAAACCCAAATGTCCATCAGCAGATGAATGGATACAGAAGATGTGGTCCATATATACAATGGAATACCACCCAGCCCTTAGAAGAGATGAAACCCCATCATTTGAATCAACATGGATGGAACCAGAGGGGATTATGCTAAGTGAAACATGTGAAAAAAGAAAGATAGAGACCAGATGACCTCATTCATAGGTGGAATGTGAATAGACAAAACGAAGAGATGAAACAAAACTAATCCTGAAACATTTGCGACAGAACTGAGGTGACCAGTAGGGCATGGGGCGGGCGGGGGCAAATGGTGGCGGAGCCCATTGGACAATGGGCAAGAACACTTGGTGATTTGGTGGAGGGCAGGGTGTGTTGACATATATCTAAGAAATGGGGAACCTATACATAGGAAATTATCTTCATGGGCAGAATAATTACTATAATAAAAGCATTAAAAAAAATTATGTAAAAGAATTTAGATACAGTCATATATTGTATGATACCACTTATAGAAAATATCCAGAGTAGGTAAATCCATAGAAACAGGAAGCATCTTGATGGTTGCTCAGGGCTGGGGAAGAAGGAATGAGGAGTGACTGCTTAATGTCTATGAGATTTTCCTGGGGGGCGATGCAAATGTTTTAGATCTAGATAGAGAGAGTGGTTGCACAACTCTGCCAGTGTCCTAAATGCCACTGAATTATAGATCTTTAAGGGTTGAGTTGTATGTTATGTGAATTTTACCGCAATGAAAAAGAAAGCTTTAGAACACTAGGTTGCCTCGCTATTCAATGCCCGCAAGTGGGCCCCTGCCCTTTCTCTCTAAAAGAAGACTGGAGGTTTATTCCAGGAGAAGGTAAGACAGAGGGTTGCCTGACTATGAAATATTAGCCCATTTGAGAGTGACAGTACCTTATTGAAAATATGGGGATTTAAAGAAACTAGTTTATGAAATGTTGACTCCCAGCCCACCATCTCTCCCCACCTTAGCTCACGGAATGCTGGTAGCCAATTAGACCTCTATCCTCCAGACAGGAGTTGAGAAATATTTTCCGTGAACTATGATTAGCCAAGAGAGAAGACTTGAAGACACTGCCTTTGAAGTTTCTCTGTGAAAATGACTCAGCTGGTCACCCTACAGTGAAACCCACCCAGGCTCCACTAAAGCACACAGAGCTGTCAATCAAGTTTGAGGACTCAATTCCTGTGCCCCACTACTACACATTGCCAGTATTTCTCAGAAAAGCCTCTTATATGAAATGCATAAATGATAAAGAAATAGAAATAAGCAACCTGAAAGAAAATACTATGTTTAGAGAAGAAAAAAATTGAAACCTCACTCTATGGACCACCTCCGGAGGGGCGCAGTCCACATACATCCCAAGGAACTGAATTTGCCTCCCATGTCCAGGGGTGTGTGTGTGTGACAACCAATGGAAACAACTAATTAAAATGAAGTGCTTCTTCCTCCTCTCTCTTCCTGCCTGCCTGCCTGCTCACCTTCATTCCTGTCTCAACTTCCCTTTATAAAACAAACAATAAAACCCCACCTCACCATATTAACATCCATGGAGAAATAAGAAAAGATACTACATTTATGATTAAAAAAAAAAAAACAAAACAACCTAGATGCTCTTTAAGAAAGAATAGTCAGAGAAAAGAAAGAAATCTTGGAATGAAAAACATGAAAGCCTCAGAAGAATGGTCAAAAAGTAAAGTTGAAATTTCCCAAAGAGTAGTTCAAAAAATGAGGTGGAAAGGAAATACGAGGTCAGTAAAGAACTAGTTTTGGGGGGGTCCAACAAATGAATAATAGCTGTCACAGAAAATAAGAAGAGGATGCACCCTGATGGAGAAGCAGTTAAGTCAGTTACCTCCAAAGGAGTATAGGCCACATACCCCTGGGTTCAAATCTCAGGTGGTGATGGGAGAAACAACCAGTGTGACAACTAAAATTAATAAAATACTTTTTCCTTCTCTCTCTTCCTGTCTGTCTACTTGTCTTCATTCCCACCTACACCTGAAAAAAAGGAAGAAGGAAGGAAAGAAAGAAAGAAAACAAAAATGTAAGGCTAAGTATCACTGAAAATGTAAGGAAATTTCTCAGGATGGAAGGGTATGAGTTTCTAGAATAAAAAAGACCTATCAAGTGTCTCAGCATAATTGAGAAAAACTAAGATCCGAGGCACATCCTTGTGAAATTTAGAATAATGTAGACCTAAAAAAAATATCATGTGCGTTTCTAAGGATACAAAGAAATAATATCAGTTAAGGTTAATAATAGCAACCCTGGAAGCTAAGAGGCAAAGGAAAAATGCGTTAAAAATTCTGGAGAAAAATAATTTCCAACCTGCAATTCAATACACAGCCAACCTACAGTTATGAATGACTCTAGAATAAAAACATATTCATTAATTCAAGGTTCTGATGTAAGTGATAGAAAACCCAAATAATAGTTTTCTTTCTCACATAAAAATCCAGGTCACTGGAGTGGCTCTGTTCCATGAAACTCATCAACCCACGTTCATTCTAGCCCCATCCATGGCCAAGGTGAGGCTCTTAGCCTCATGGTTCAAGATAATATCATGTGAGTTTCAGACACCAGATGAAGGAAAGAATGTTGAAGAAGGAACAAGTGTTTGCCAGCTATTTCTTCAGGAAGTTTCTCAGAAGCTGCCACATAACCCTTATACTTACATCCCATTGCTCAGAATTGGGCCATATGACCACACCTACCTGAAAAGGAGGCTGGAAAGTACAGACATTATATACATTTTTTGATGTATTGTCCCCAGTGAAAAACTCCATTATTATGGAAAACATAGAAGACATGGGCTGGAATAAAGTTTCTTGACATAGACAGTCTTGAGTATTTTCAGAGGATTTTTTCTCAGGAAGTTTCTGGTGGAGTACACTACTGAAGTGAAGGAAGAAAGCAAGAAATAGGAAAACCTTGGATCCACAAACAAGGGTATCCAATACTGGAAAGGTGAAGCGAATCCCTAGGGTATTTGTGACAGGAGATTCCAAGTTGACAACTGAGCCCAGAAGGCAGCCATTTCAGAGGACAGAAGGTCAGAAGAGTCTGGGAGGGATTTCTTTAAGAAGATGAAACTGATAGAAAACCTACTAATTTACCTTCCCCTGGCAGACATACCATGTCTTTACTTCTGTGACAGCCTATTACATATGTTTAAACATAATGAGAAGACATTTATCCACAAGGGGTTCAATTAAGAATAAATACCCAGACAACTAGGTACATAAAAATACAAGGCAATTATTAACTCCAGGGAAAACAAATGGAAGAGTAATAATATGATAACCTATGGCACAATTGTGAATAGTATTTACATAGTTATCAAGATATAACCCTAAATATCTTTCTAACTGAAATGATAAACATATATTCAGAGGATGGTGACATGGGAAGTGGGTGTATATGACTGAAGTGAGAGAGCTAGATCTCATTGTCCATAGTGATAAGTCAATAGGTAATGACTAAAACTGAAAAGAAAATCAAGAATTCAAAATATAACGATAGTATTTGGAAATATGAAGAGAAATATCAAAATAATCAGCCACAGAACTAAAAAGTACTTGCTTCTGAGGAGCTGAAAGTAGAAAAAAAGGTTGAAAGGGATCTTCTTTTTTTTTCTTTCCTAACCACAAAACTTTGGAAGAATTTAACTTTAAATTATATACCTGTACAATTTTATTAAAAATAAAACAGACTTAAAAAATGAAAAGGTAATCATATTCTCTTTTTCGGAATTTTCAAGTGAGAAATGTGAAATCGGATGGAGACAAGCACGAAAAGAAATGGTAGCCAGTGATTAAACCACATAATCTGGGATAGAAGAAAATCCACAGATTCCTATTCCTAGACTTTTCCTGGAACCAGAACTTCATTGGGTTTCCATCCACGTGAAGACTGACCCCACCAGAATCTTTAATCTAGCAGACTTCGTCTTTCTCAACTGTCTGTTTCCCTTACTTGAGCTTGATTGAGTGAATTTTTGTTTCTTGCAGTTAAAAAAAGAAAGAAAGAAAGAAACCCTGCTAAAACAGAGCTATGTGCTGCTTCTAAAACTCCTTATTAGTTGGAAGGGTATTAAATGTAGTTATTTGTCCTTCAGGTCCTCCCCTTTCCTGCACTTTGAAGGAGATACTCCATTATATTTTATTCCAATGACCTCCACAAAAACAATACTGGCGTGGCAATTCCTTGTATTTACTCCTGTCAGTTTTCTCTCAAACGGCCATTATGTCCCCGTCTCCACAAAACATTGATTTGCTGCTTTGTTCATGTCCAAGGCATATCTACACGGCACTATCAGTACAGCAGATTAGAGGGGCGTCTGTGGAGCAGTACATTAGTGGGATCAACTAACCATCCCTGTTCACTAAGGTCTGGAATTTCCTGGGATGCATAACTTTCAGAGTTCTGAGCACTCCAGGAAATGTGGACGAGGTCCCTCTGAAGATGCTGCTAAAGCTACCAGTTAAAGAAAATCGCTCCTGTTGGTGAGGATAAAGAGACACAGAAAAAAAGAAGATGCTTTTGATGAGGGACAGGACAGAAGGGAGTGGCTGGAAAACCTAGAACCCTTCCCTAGCAATGTGGACTAGGAACATATCCCCTAGTTACCTCTCTAACCTTGAATTCCGACTCTCTGAGAGTTGTTGGACCCCTGGGTACTCCCAAAAGGATGTGTCGACCCTCCTCTCCCCAACCATACGTAAGAGACTCCATTTTAACAACATTCTCTCTGGCTCCTGTAACCACAAGCTGCATTCATCACTTCTGTTTAGTTGTTTTCTAATAAACTTGCCACGTGGTGTTGGGACCAGGTGTCTCCCCTTGAATTCTTTCCAGGACAAACTCTGCTGGTGCCAGGTACCAGCATCACTTTTATCATTTATCTGAAGTACCCACCTAGTTAAGCCCTCCAGTACTTTTCAAGTCCTGTCCATCTTTGGTACCAACCCAGCCTGGAGAATCGAATGAGGATAGCAGGCCCCTCCCAGGTTTCCGTCATCTTTTTCAAGGGGCTCTGGGTCTGCTAACTGACTCAGAGCTGGTGATAGCCGGAGGGCCTGTGACTATGTCATTGCTGGCTTGACTCCATCGTTAGTCCTTAAACTGAGGAATTATTTTGCCGTGTAAATCCAGCAGAATCCAGGCCTGCCCATCTGTTCTCTTCCTGCCAACCCTTCAGTAAGAAGCCAAAACCACAGCTCAGTGTTGGGCCATTTCTGGCACCAAAAGGGCCACACCCACTTGGCTTTTTTTGTGGCCACAGCTAGGGGTGATATTCAAAATATTTAGCAGCTGGTTACCACATGGCCACCAGCCAATTAGACACTGACTTTAGCAGATTCCAGGGGACCAAATGCTGGGGCCCAGGTGTTAACCCGTTAGTTACTGGATCAAAGAGGTGGAGTGTCTTGGAGGCAGGTGGTGGGGTGGGGCTCTCTGGAGACTCTTGGCAGCCATTTACCAAATGATAGGAAAGCCTTTTAGTATTTCAACAATCAGCCTGGCCCCAGCAAAGAATGGAGCCTGGGTTGCCCACCAACTTTGTTTTTAACACCTGCCTCCACTTGGATCTAAGTACCTAGCTTCCTTCCTCTCCCAAGCTTATTAGGAATACCATTTTGGTTTACAGCCCTCCTTCCATGTTCCTCACTGGGACAATCCTTCCAGTGCCTGCCCCTCACACCTTACCCTGCCCTACCCCCATTCCAAAGAAGCTTTGCTAATTAGTTGATCAGTGGTAAAATTTGGAGTGTGTGTGTGTGTGTGTGTGTGACTGTGGGTATGGGTTTGGGTATGGGTGGTGGTGGCAGCCTTTAGAAGATCATTGGAGACATGCTTTCATGTCTAACCCTTTTCCTTCAATCTTGGTATTTATTCACCTGCTATGTGCTCTTTAATGTCAACTCTACAAAGAAGTGTAATCAGCCAAACTGTGTGGAAGAAGAGGAGAGTAATGGGGCTGGGGGTGGTGGGGGGTGGGGGGGTGCCAAAGACAGAGAGAAATAAAGAGAGGAGAAGAGAGAGAAAGGAAATAAAGTAATATTCTATCCTCCTTGAATATTCTGTCCTTGATTTTGAACCCACAGTGTTCAATTCCACATTGTCATTCTTGCAAGAAAATCTCTGCAATTCATTTTGCCTATCATTCCTCTTTCCTGCTCAGATTTTGCATACCATCCTTGGTTTCATGGAATTTCCAAACACTTATGACCAGATGTTCTTCATTATGAAGTGACTCATCATATTTGCTTGGCAATCATGAATGCAGAAGTTATTTGGAGGGGCCGAACTGGGAAGCTTCACCCACTCAAGATATGTGTCCAACTGCTAGGATTTCAGTCTTTGATAATCCAGCCTTTAGTCTTAACCATAGAAACCAAGCACAGTGTGAATTTAGCAAGCGCTATGATTGTCAATTTATGGTATCCTATTTTATTATAAAATATTTGGCAGAAAAATTTTATGATAATATATTTTAAAATATTCAAAGTTAATATTATGCATATTAACTATGAGTTGTGCAAATAAACAAACACTGGTAAACATGCCACTCAAGAAATAGAATCTGAGTAATATTCACTTTTGGGATCTAATTTTCAGTGATTTCTAATCACTGGCTGATGGCAAATGATGTTTCTTTAAATTTTTTTATTTGATTCCACGCAGGTACTAAAATTTGCTCCTTCTTGATATAAATCACCAAATGCTATGAATATGTCCATTCGACCCTACAGTCCTTATACTCCTTATTCCCTTCCATGTCTCTTAAGCAGTGCTTCTCAAACTTGCATATTCTTTAGGATCACTTAGGGAGATTTGAAAAATCCTGATACCCTGGCCCTGCCCCAGAACAATTAAAGCAGAGTCTCTGGGGATGCAGCCCAGACATCCATGTTTTTCTAAAGTACTTCAGTGATTTAATGTGCTCTAAAGGAATGGCAATAAACTCCATCAGAGCTTGACTTTCAGTAGGTACCATATCTGAATATTAAGACTTCATTAGCTGTTTCATCAATCCATGGACTTCTAACTTCACATCAGGGATGTGGAGATCATCTTTGTCTCTTTCTCCATTATGTGAATATAGGCCTTATTTTTTAAGGAAAGGTGTAGGCAGGAATGAAGGAGAGTAGGCAGGCAGATAGGAGGGAGGAAGAGAAAGGAGGAGGAAGTATCTTTATTTTATTTGTATTTATTTATTTTTATTAGTTGTTCATCTTGATTGATCCCTCCCATTGCAGAACACGAGCCTGGGTCCTTGGGATGCATGTGGAGTGCGCCAGTTGAAGATGTCTGACCAAACTGCTACTCCAGGTCATACCTGACACAGAAATTTCTATACTTCTGAGATTATCTCATTGAAACTCCATTTGTAGAATGAACTGCTATTTTTGTTAGTATAGTCTGGTATTTTGTTTGCAAGAAAGATGTCTAACTGAAAATCTTAGGAAAACAAGGTGTGGGTATATCATAAGACGATTGATGATGAACTGGAAATCTACTCAGAATCTAAGGTTGGGCTGGGCACTGGTCATGGTCTCTTCCATTTCTCATGGTCCACAGAACGTCTCCATGGTGTTCTTCTCTCTCAATGTCACCTCCCTAAGCACTGGGGCTCTCATTAGACTGGCTGATCCTTTTCAGACTCAGGAACAAGTCAAGGATGTCCACTCTTGTCACGTCTATTATGCATTGTGCTGGAGGTTTAACCAAGAATACTAAGCAAGAAATCAAAGTAAAAAACATCTAAATTAGAAAGGAGGAAATGAAACTATCTCTATTTATAGATGACATGATCTTATAGATTAATAATCCTTAGAAATCCACTAAAAATTATTAGAACCAATAAATGAATTTAGCAAGGTTGCAGAATTCAAAATGACTAGACACAAATCAGTTGTGTTTCTAAGTGCACTCAGGTGCTCAAGTGACTAAGGTACAGTCCATGTAAAGCCCAAGGACCCAGGTTCAAGACCTGAACTGAACGGTGAAAGGGAGAAACAACAATTGCATTTCTATACACTAGCAGTGAGCAGTGTAAAAATTGACGATAGTATCATAAAAAATAAAACACTTAGAAACAAACAAAAGAAGTGCACACCATTTACTCTGAAAACTACAAAGCATTATTGAAAGAAGTGAAATAAATGGAGAGACACCCTCTACTTACAGATTGGAGGACTTCATTTTGTTGAGATGGCAATGCTTCCTAATCTACAGATTCAATGCAATCCCCAGTAAAATCCAAGGTGACTTCTTTACAAAAATTGATCTTAAATTTCCTATGGAAATTCAAGGGTCTCAGAAGAGTCAAAGCAATCTTTAGAAAAGAACAACAGAGATGGAGAACTTGCACTTTCCAATTTCAAAAATTTATGGCAAAGCTACAGTGAGCACTGCAGTGTAGTACCGGCACCCGCAGAGATACATAGATCAATGAGAGAAAATTGAGACTAACAATCACTTCTATTTGTGGCAAACTCCTTTTTGACAAGGGAGACAAGACAACTATATGGGGAAACTGTTGGGAGCAAAGAGTAGAGAAAGGATGAACTGGGAGTTGGCAGAACCTCAAGGACTGCAGGCCTGGAACACCGGGCCTGGGTCACCATGTGAAAACACTAGGGAGTGCATCTGTGACTGTTCACCAGCCAAAATAAGATAGATATAATTATGAAGTTAGAAAGCAAAGGGCTGTATAAGCAAATTCAATGTAACTATAAACTTGCTTGCATAAGCTGCTTGAAGCAATGCTGTGTATGAATTCAATAGGTGGATGGCAGGGTGGTCAGGGCTCGCAGTCCAAGAGAGACTGTTGGTCCCCTAACCCCAGTTTTCTATCATCTTACTCTCTTGAGTTTCTCAATCTCCTGCGACACTCCCTTCCTCAGGCCCTATCCCCCAGAGCGAATCCCGGCAGGAAACAATAATCCTTTCCACAAATATTAATGTTTTTTGGGGGGTACCTACACACAAAATAATAAAGTTGAACTCCTATACCTACAGTACACAAAATTAATTCAGAATTGAAGAGTCTTAAATTTAAGAGCTAAAATTATGAAACATTTGGAAGAAAATATAGACATAAATCTTTGTTACTTTGTATTTAGCAAAGATTTCTTAGCTATGACACTAAAAATACACACATACACCACACACACAAAACAAATAAATTTGACTTCATAAAAATTTTAAAAATATGTTTCAAAGGATATCATCAAAAACTCAAAAGACAGAATGGGAGAATACTTTTCACAAATTGTATGTCTTTTTATTTTTAAGGAAAAGTGAAGGCAGGAATGAAGGCGACTAGGTAGCCAGCAAGAGAGAAGCAGAAGAGGTTTTTATTTTATTTTATTTTTTAGTTGTTCATACCATTTGTTTCCTCCCTGGACCTGGGTCTCGAACCCAGGGGTATGCGACTTGCTCCTTTGCAGATGTTTGACTTAACCACTGCTTCGCCAGGGCATGCCAGCAGATTATACATCTTGTAAAGGATATGTTTCTAGAACATATAAAGAACTATTACAATTCAATAATAAAAGAAAAATAATCCAATTAAAAATGAGCAAAGGAACTGACTAGGCATTTCTCTAAAGAAATTAAAGCAGCCAAGAAGCACAGGAAAATATGCTCATGTCAGTCATAATGGAACTACACATCAAAGAGATACCCTTCATACTAGGATGGCTATTATGAAAAACATACATAAGAATAAGTATTAGTGAGGATGCAGAAGAATTGGAGTCCTTGTACACTCTTGGTGGGAAGGTAAAACAACATAGCTGCTTTGGAAAATAGTCTGGCAGTCACTCAAATATATCTCAGCACTTTTACTTTTAGGTATATACCTTTGAGATTTGAAAACATATCCATACAAAAACTTGTACTTTAATTTTATAGCAGCATTATGCTTAACAATCAAAAAGTGGAAACAATGCAAATGTTCATCAATTGAGGGACAGATATGCAAAATGATGGATGTCCATACAATGGAATATTATTCAGCAAAGAAAAGGAATGAAGTACTGATACATGTCTCAACATGTATCATTGAAAACATTATGCTGAGTGAAAGAATTCAGACACAAAAAAAATACCACATACATTATTATGATTTCATTTATGTGAAATATCAGAATAGATAAATCTGTAGAGACAGAAAGTAAATTAGTGGTTGTCTAGGCCTGAGGGACATGAGACATTGAAAGTGATAGATCAAGGGTCTAAGGTTTCTTTGGGGCATTACAAAAAAGTTCTAAAACTGTGGTGATGTTTGCATAACTCTATGAATACAGTAGAAACCACCAAAATGTTTACTTTAAGTGGGTGAACTAGATAGTATGTGAATTATATCCCAATAAAGACCAAGGCTGCTTTCTTTAGCAGTTGGGAACAGTGTAACTGGAAGACATCACAAAGATTTCTGACCTGCCCCAGACCATGATGGAGAAGACCAAGCCAAGGCGGTGGCAGCGGAGATGTTAAAATCAATAGCAGGTGGTGATTTGATGAACATGGGGACTGAGGAAAAGAAAAGACTCAGTAAGAATCTCCCTTATTCTGCATGTTCAATTAGATACCAAGTGCTGCAGACTTGAAGAGGTCTCCCTTTGGTCCACTATCTCTTTCCTGTTACAGGCTGAATTTTGTGTCCTTCCAAAATTTTAAAGCTGGAAACTTAACCTCTAGTGGAATTTGGAGGTAGACCTTGGGAATTAGGAGGTGAGCCTTTTTGGTAGAGCCCTCATGAATGTAGTTGTGCTTTTTTCAAAGAAACCCCAGAGAGCTCCCTGGTCCTTTCTACCATGTGAGGACATAGTGAGAAGGTGACTGTGATCAGGGAGAGGAACCTTAGGAGATACTGAATATGTCAGTAACTTGATCTTGATTTACAAACTTCTAGGACTGTAAAAATTCCTGTTTCTAAGCCACTCAGTCTAATGTATTCTGCTATAGTAATCCAATAGATTTAGACACCCCCTGTTCAATCCATCAAAGTTTCCTTCCCCAAATTCAGATCTAGCTGCATGATTTTCTCAAAATTTTTCAAAGAATCTGAACCCAGTTTATCTCACAGCTCCCCCCATCCCCACCTCAACACATCTTCCATGACAACTACAGAGAGCTATGTGTCTTCTTTGATCTTGCCACATCCCTCCTGTGTTCACCCTGTACCCTCGAGTTGGAATGCCTTCCCGCCTCCACACAGACAACGAGGGTTGAAATTATCTCCATTCTTCAAGGCCTGATTATAATTCCACCACCTCCATGTAATTTTTTTTTTTTTTTTTTCATTTTCTCTACTCTTGGAGCACACAGTCTGGGAGAGGAGATAAATGAAACAATTGAGTTCTGTCTCACAGTGTGTTAACACTCTGGCTGATATGTGCACAGTGTCCTAGGAGAGCAGGGGAGGGAGGTAGAAACTGTTCAGCTAGTTGAAAGAGTGAACATTCCACACTCAAATTGACTTCCCAATATGAGGGCTTAGAATTCTGGGAAGAGATGTTGATTTAATCTGAATGGATACACTCCCTCTATCTTCTTAAGTTCAAGGGTTGTGGGTTTAACTTCTATGCCTAGAGCACCTAGTAGGGATCCTGGCCAGGAGTGGTGACAAATCTTTATATCAGACTGAATAAATGAGAAGGGGAGTCTAACTCACCTTAGAGGAAGAGCAGAAAGTACTCCCTAGAAGAGGTGACATAAGAGTTGACTCCTGGAATGAGAGTGGAGATGAGAACTTAGGGGAAGGAAGGGGGCTTCAAGGAGAAGAACATGAGCAAAGTCATGGAGATGTAAAAAACCCTGCCCTCACAGAAATTGGAAGGCGGTCAGTAGCCCAGAACCTGAGGTTTTGGGAAGAGAAGGCAGAGAGAGAAAGATGAAAAGGGTCAGATCATGAAAGCCATGAAAACTGTTGATGAATTTGAAATGGATGCAAAAAGCGATGGGGATTTTATGAGAGAAGAGGGACTGGGTGGGAGTGATGTGAAGGAGACAGAATTTAAATCCATAGATTATAATTTTTTTGAGAACCCTCCCTTCTTACAATTTCAATTTAATTTGGTTTTGAAAAAAAAGGCAATATAGTCACATGAGTCAAAATTCAAATGAATACAAATGGTGTATTGTATTGCTTGTGATTGTTCTGTGGGCCTATTCAAGAGCTTGGCATATATTATCTTATTTAAGATAAGCCTATGATGTAGATTTTATTATCCCTAAAGCTAAAAAATCTGCATAAAGTTATATAGTATACAAGTGTCAGAGCCAAGGTTCAAATTAATCTTTTATGCCCAAATCCTGTGTGCTTAATATTTTATCCAGTTTACTTTTATTGTTATTGACATTATTTTGTTTGGAAAGAGACTGCTATCTAAAATTTTTGAACTTTACTTTCATCATGCTGTGTTTTTTCTTTTCAGTTACCTTACTCTTCTTGATAATTCCAATTTTTAACTTTCTAAATTAAGGAATTGTAACTCAATTTTGTATTATGAATTTTTGTATATTCATAATTTTTGTATACTATGTTTATTTTAAAGTTTAATTGTTTTGGAAATAGCCACTATATGGTACTCTCCTGAGTTTATTTTGAAATAAGTATTTCGTATGATAAATTATGTTCTTTTCTTGGCCTGAAAAAAAAATCAAAACCATAAAAATCAGAGTGGTAAAGGAAACTAGAACTCTGGTGGTGGTTGTAGAGTGAAATGCACACAGGCTGAGGTGTGAATTCAATATCCTTAAAAGCATATAGTGATGTGAAATAATAAAACAAATATATATAGTATATAATATATAAGCATATATGTATAATGATAATATAGCAGATATTCATTTATCCACATATTGCTCAATTTTACCTGTTGTGAAATGTATGTAAATTTTCAGAAAGCACATAAATAAATAATTTTGAGGGGAAAAAAGGGATCTTGTAAAAAATCTTTTCCCAGTCCTAATTCCCAGACTGTGTGATTCCCATATCTCCCCGCTGCTGTCTTCAGAGGACACCAAGTGTACTTTCTCTCCAAAAAGCAAAGCCTAATTCCCCTCCCTTTGAATGTGTGCTAGACTTAAGGACTCAATTCCAACCAAGAGAATGTGATGAAATGATAGGGATGGCTTCTGAGCCTAGGTCATAGAAGCCATGGTGCTTCTATCCTTCTCTCCCATGGATGGCCCACTCTGGCGGAAGTCAGCTGCCATATCATGGGGCCAGCCATGAAGCATGTAGAGAGGCTCACAGGGTCCATCAGGAGGGACTGAGGCCTCTATCAGCAGCCAGCACCAACTTGCCATGTACTGGAATCATCTGGTCAACTAATTCTCCACCCTCCATCAAACCTGCAGATGACTTCCACCCTCCAGACTTCTGGTCTTCCAGCTGATGCCCCAAACAATCTCATTACATCCTGAATCCCTGACCCACAAAACCTGTTGTGATAACAAGTGATCATTGTTGTGTTAAGTCACTATGTTTTCAGGTACTTTATTACATGGCAATAGTTAACTAACACAACAGTGGCCGGTGCACATTGAATACTGAAAGAACACAAAGAATTAGCTCAATATGAGGTTCTAAGAGGAAGCAAAGGAAACCTGAGTCTTGAAGAGTAAGTAGGAATTGACCAGAAAGACTGGATGGGTATTCTAGTCCTGGGAACAGGACGGCTAAAGACAGGGAGAGAGATTTAAAACACTAAGGACTCCCACAGCCTGGGGGAGCAAAAAATAAAAAATAAAAATAAACAAACAGAACAAACCAGCAAGAAGTACAGGACTGAGCCATGCGTATAACTGACCACCTTTGAATAGGGTCATAGATAAATTCGCTTTTCCCAGCTCTTTACCCAGTTCTAACTAGCTCTTTTCTAGAATAACGATATTTACTGAAAGTTTCTTATTGGCAAATAGACTTAGCATATGATGGGGTGTCTGAACATTTTAATTTGTTGAGCTTTCATTAAAAGAATTTTGGAAGTTCTAGAGTCTCACACCATGCACAGTTTGACTTAGTATTATCATTATTATTCTTATTATGAGAGCACTCCATTTTCTAAAAGAGATTAAGCGGTTGCCAAACCTAGATAAGCCTCAGAATCACCTGGGAACTTAGAAAGAAAAAAAAAGAAATTAGATTTCTGGAGCCCAACCCAGATCTACTAACTCTTCTCTGGGTAGGATTCAGGATTTAATCCAACCGTATGGATTTACAGATGAGAACAAAAGGCACACAGGGCAGAGTTAAGACCAGAACTCTAGCCTCTTCATTTTCACTTATTCTGCTGCTGCTTCTTCCTCTGCTGCCTGTCAAAGCATCTTCCTTTCTCAGTATCCCAGACCAACCCAGCCACAGGGTGGTCAATCACTCTGTGAGCTACAGAAGTTTCTCCTACAGCATAGATCGTGATCTTCACATTCCATCTCTCCACCATGCATGACAAAAAGAGAATTTCATGTACTGTCCAAGGAAAAAGAGAAGGCAAGATTGAAGGCGAATGGACAGGCAGAAAGAGAGAGGAGAAAGGAACATTTTATTTATTTTTATTTAGTTGTTCACACTGGTTGTTTCCACCTGGACCTAGGACTTGAACCCAGGGGCATGGGCCTGCGCTTCTTTGGAGGTAATTAACCTAACTACTACTCCACCAAGGCACTCCTGTAAATGTTTTTGTTGTTGTTCTAGTTTTCACTCTTATTCTTCACTTCATGCAAGTTTTAAATTGAGATATAATACACCTGCCACAACATTCATCATCTTAAAGTGTATGTAGTTCAGTGATTTCTAGTATATTCACAAAGTTACGCAATCATCATCACCATTTAACTGGAGAACATTTTCATGAAAAAGAAACTGTGAACCCATTAATAGTCATTCTCCAATTCCCCCTCACCCCCACCCCCTTCAATTCCCTAATCTGATTTTCTATATTCAGTGTACACAGAATTGCCTATTCTGGAAATTTCATATAAACGGATTCATACAATAGGTGATTTTTTAAACTGGCTTATTTCAATTGGCATAATGTTTTCAAGGTTCATCCATGTTGTACACATATCAGCACTGCACTCCTTTTTTATGGCCGAATAGTCTTCTATGGTATAGATATACCATATTTTGCTCATTCCCTCTACCGTTGATGAACATTTGAGTTGTTTCTATTTTCTGGCTGTGAATAATATTCTATGAACACTCATGTACACGTTTGAGGGGACATATGTTTAACATTTTTTAAAGCTAAGAGCTATTTACACACAAGAGAACAAACACCAGAAATCATATCACTCAAAGGTTATGTAATTTGGAGACTGGGTAATTATGGAGGACTGAATCCTCACATTTACTTTCCCCCTTTCTGAAACTGCACTAAAATGATTGGAAAGTATTTTCTTTTAAGATATACACCCTCACAGACAAAGAAGACAGAAAGGAGAAAAGGATAACAAGATGTTCTGAAGTTAAAAAGCACATGGACGATGGTCATGAATTTGCAGCAGATCAAAGGACATGAAGACCTACACTGGCAATGGGAGCCCCAGAGAAAACTGACGGGCATCACGAACCCCAGCAGGTTTAGATGGTAGAGATACCTCATGTCCCTGGAAGTGGGAATGAACAAAGAGCTCAGGTATAAGTTTATTAAAATCGTATACATATATCTTCATAGCAGCACTACTCACAACAGCCAAAAGGTGGAATCAATCCACGTCCATCAATGGATGAATGTGATCCATCCTTGGTGTGCCCTGGTGGAGTAACGGTTGGGGCCGCTGCCTCTGGCAGGCGCTGTCCACATATCCCACGGGTTTGTGTCCTGGGGCCGGGAGGAACAAGAAGGACAACTAAGTAAAAGAAGTTAAAATGCTTCCTCCTTTCACTGTCTGCCTGCCTGCCTACTCGCTTTCATTCTGCCTGCCCTTTTCCTTTAAAAAGTGATCATGCCAGTGGAATATAGTGCGACCTTAGATTCATGCTACAACATGGATGAACCTTAAGGACATAAGCTGTCGAAAAGGACAAGATAAGGTTATGTCATATAAGGTACTGAGAGTGGTCAAATGTATAAAGATAGAAAGCAGAAAAGTGGTCGCCAGCGGCTGGGAGGAGAGGACAATGGGGAGTTGTCGCATGGGAATAGTTTCAGTTTCACATGATGAACATTTCTGGAGACCAGCTGTACGAGTGTGTCAGCACTTGACGCCACTGGACTCTGCACCTAAGGACAGTTAAAACAGTAAGGCTGTCTTATGGTGTGGTATTTTACCACGCACAATGTTGATAAAAGAAACAGATTGTCAACTCCCTTTCCCCAGAGAACAAGATGAGAGCTTCTCCCTCAATTCAGGCTGAGGTTGTGACAGTGACTTTCTGGGGAGGGTACACAAGAGAAACTCTGGGCCAGAGGCATAACGGTGAGCAGTCACATGAGACCTCCAGCCCGGTCCCACTGTCCACCCGCCTAAATGCTGGAAGCCAGGATTATGAGCTGCTCCTCCTCTGCCCGCCACTGCTGATCGGTGGAGCCCTCCCCAGAGTAGCTGACTGACTCGCGAGAAAGACCTTTGGATACTGATATAGCAATAGAGAGGTGAAGGTCACACTTCCTTTTGCATCAGAGACACCAAAGCAATAAAGAAAAAAATGATCCCGGAAAAAAGCAGCGGTAAGAGCAGAAGGAAACCTTAAAGACATTAATATTGTTAGTTTTAGATAAATAAGATTAGCTGTTTCATCCTTGAAGCAAGTACCAAAGACCATAAAAAAGGAACATTCAAAGAATGACAAAAAAACAAAAAGCTCTTGAAAATAAAAAATAATATAATATTAAAAATGAAAAACTCAGTAGGAGGATAAGGTAAATAAAACCTCCTGGGTAATAGAACAAATGACAAAGATATGAATATATAAATACATACAAATATACACAGGAGAGAGAGAATAAGAAAATTCAATGATCATTTCAGGAGACTGGTCCAACATTAAAACCCCAAGTTTCATAAAGAAAAAAGCAGAAGGAAGAAATAGTCAAAGAAGTAAGTCTAGAATTACAAGGGCTTGGTCCATATATATCCCAAGAACCTGGGTTTGCGGCCCAGAGTGGGGTGGAGGGACAACCAAGATGAACAGCTAAATAAAATGAATAAATACTTCATTCTACTCTCTTCCTGCCTGATTCTGCTCACCTTCATTCTTGTCTGCATTTTTCCTTAGACGGAAAGGAAAGGAAAGGGAAGGAAGGAAGGAAGGAAAAAAGGAAGGAAGAAAATTTCAGAATTCAAACTAATTTGTAGGGGGAGAGGCCCCAAAAGTATTCAAGTCAACGAATTAAAATAAGCTCATATTATGACAAATAATCTTGAAATACCAGAACACAGAAGCCAAAGTTCATAGAGAGAAATAGTAGTGAATAAGAATGACCTCAATCGCAACAATATTATTGAAAATTAGAAGATGGTAAAGGAATGAATGGCTTTAAAATTCTGAAGAAACCCACTTACATCAAATCATTATATTGTACATCTGAAATCAGTACAATGCTCTATGTCCATTAGAGTTCAGTTATTTTAACAAGCAAGTTTTTCATGAGAAGCACAATATTATGTTACTATACTTTTATTGAAAAGTCACTATCAAAAAAGATTGATGACTAAATTAGAAAAAAAATCAGAGGAAAGGTGACTGCAAACCTGGAATTCTGCACCTAGCCAAATTATCGATAGGATAGGGTAAGTGATATTTGCAGGTATGTGAAATTTTCAAAAAAATTCATCTCTGTGGCACACTGTTACAAGAAGTTATTGGAGGACAGGCTTAAATAAAAAAAAAAAAGAAGAAGAAGAAGAAGAAGAAGAAGAAGGGAAAATCCAAGAAAGAAGAATCATGGAACTCAGGAAAAGGAGTGGGGCCGAGAAGTGACAGGTGTCCCCCCATGGCAGCTGTCTACGGCCTACAGCAAGTTACACAGAGTGTAATGGGAATGAATGTCTCAGGATATATGTCTCTAAGACAAAGCTTAGGCTGATCGATTGCTTGAAGGGATTGGAAAACTAGACAAACAAAAACTTGAGATAATTATTTACAGGGAAAGACAACTCCAAGAAGATATAATCATAGTCTATCACATGACTCCTCTGTCAATAATATTTATATAATATTATCATTGAGGGCTTTCATGACTCAGTTGGCTGAGATGCTAGCCCAAGACCTACGGCCAGGGTGAAAAAAAACCAAAAATATTGAACAACTGCATAAGTATAAAGATATTTCCTCCTGTTCTTCCTTCCTTCTTTAAATACATCTTCCTCCTCTCCTTTCTTTCCTTCCTTTCTTTAGAAAATTATTATTATTAATACAAACACTGAATTCTGCTCTGACTAAAAGCTGAGGATATAGCTTTTTTAGGGAGGATGGGGGATGAGGGTGAGTTGTTTGGTGGGGTGTGTGGGGAATGGACAGTAAGAATTAGATCCTCGTTTTCTGTTTAAGAGATCAGGTCTATATAATACAAGTATGTGAATATGGTGAAGGATAGAATTGATCTATTGTTGGTGAACTGAATGAACTATAAACAGCTGGCGATTTGTTGACTTCCAAAGATGTACATCTGGAATCTATATAATATTATAATGCAACGTTTCTTCAACAAAATAAAAAAGCTACTACAAATAATCTTTTAAAAGAAAGGTGCTGGCTGGAAGAGAGAGGAGAAAGAAACACCTTACTTTTATTTAGTGGCCCATATTGGTTGTTTCTCTACAAACCCATGTGTATGATGTGTATGAACTGTGCTCCTTCAGAGAGAGCTGACCTAACTGCTACGCCCCCAGGGCACATCTAATTTTTGTTTTTAAAGGAAAGATGCAGGCAGGCAGGAAGAGAGAGGAGGGAGAATCGTTTTAATTTTAGTTATACATCCTGGTTATTTCTCCTGGTCCTGGGATGTGAACCTGGGTCATTGGGATGTATGTGGACTGCACTTGGCTGGAGGGGGCAGACTCCGCAACTACTCCCCCAGGGCATAACCCAATTTTTAAAATTAAATTAATGAATCATATCTAACACTGAAAAAAATAGATTAGCTGTACAAACATGTTATTTAGAAATGAAGATGAAAACAGCTGAAACCCTTGACGCTATTGAATCTGTGAGGCAGGTGCTGAAATGCAGTCGCTTTTCTTCAAGATGAATGTTTGACTTTTAAAATGATGCACATGTCTAACCTGATAAAATAAAAGCAAATTAATTAAATAAAAAGTTAGGGGGAAGGCGCAATAAAATTGAAGAGAGATTTAAGTGGAGCAATGGAACATTCTGTTCCTTTGCATTTCAAGTTAGGAGCAAGGCATATCAAACTATTTGATATGTGTAATGAATAATAAAAGATATCATTAGGGCTTTGTGGGACCAGTTCTAGACAAAGACGGGGAGAGACATGATGAGAGAGAGTAAGTGATAGAGAAATAAAGGAAGTGGGAAAGTGGAAGGAAAGATAAACAAATGACAAGACACAGAAAGTCAGAAGGAGACGTGCCCTCAGGGCTCAGGTGCTAAGCCCATGTCTGAATCACGTTCCACATACAGCCCAAGGACCCAGGATTGAGGCCTGGGACTGGGGGGAGCAACTAAAATGAACAACAAAATATAATGCTTCCTCTTTCTCTCTTTTTCTTCCTGCCTGCTGCCTGCCTGCTGCCTGCCTGTTTTCATTCCTCTAAAAAAAAAGAAAAGATAAGAAAGTCAGAAGACACAGAAAGACATACCTGACACGCTCTGGTGGAGTTGCAGTTAAGTCTTCCACCTCTGGCTGAGTGCAGTCTACGTACATCCCAAGGACCGGGGCCAGGGCTAGCAACCAAGATGAATAACTAAATGAAATGCTTCTTCCTCCTCTTTCTGCCTGCCTGCTTACTCACCTTCATTCCTGCCTGCACCTTTCTTTAAAAAAAAAAGAAGACAAAAGAAAGAGAGACACTCTCATCACACATACATGGAGTGAGAAACGAGAGACCTAACAGGAAGAATCACTAGTATGCGACGGGGTATGTACACTTGTGTGGCTTCGCATACAACCAGTTAGGACAGAGACTCAGGTATTATAGATAACATCGCAAATTTTTGTCTAATGCATAGAATGAGATTATTACCACTAAGCCTCTGTCCCACTACCACCATCTGGGACTAACTCACCTCTGCTTTCAAGATTCAACGGAAACATCCCCTCTTTTGGGGACCCTTGCAGCCTGGAGCCACCACTCTCCGTCCTCAAATTCTGGAGGAATGTCTTGTCACTCATTTGGAAAACATTTTTTTTTTTTTTACAGATGATCTTGTGATGTTCTTCTATAACCACATTAAACTATTACTGTTTCTCTCTTGAATTGCTCTTGAGCTTTCAAATGTTCTTTTATTAAAATAAATAAATAAATAAATAAAAGAAAGGTGCAGGCAGGAATGAAGGCGAGTAGGCAGGCAGGCAGGAAGAGAGAGGAGGAAGAAGCATCTTATTTTATTTATTTTTTATTTAGTTGTTCACTTTGATTGTTCCTCCAAACTCAGGATGTGAACCCGGGTCCTTAGCATATATGTGGACTGTGTTCCTCCAGAGACAACTGACCAAACTGCTACTCCTCCAAGGTGTACCCCACTTTCAAAAGTTCTTAATTGGCCATTTACCTAGGTTATAATGTGCCTTGGGGACAAAGGAACCAAGCCTTACTCACTGGAGACTCTCCCATGGATCTAGAGTCCAGGGAATTTCTGGATTTGAATCCCATTCACTTGCTGTGTGACTTTGGGCCATTTACCTGCTGTCTCTGTGCATTCGAGATACTATTGGGCTGCAGAAATACTACTGGGTTGAATTCTATAAAACGTCAATATTCTACCACTGTTGATCAACAAAGTGAAGATGTTATATGACTCAAGCTGACTAAACCTCTACCTCTTAAGTGGTATGAAGATCCAATGCAGTGCATGTTGTAAGGAAGCACGTCCTGCTGCATGAAAAGCAGACGTAATAAGCCCCTCAGCTCTTGGGGAACAGAGGTCACACCATTGGAATGCAGAGCAACCAAACCAAAAGGGCCTGGCTCTGCTCTCTGGAGTGTCCAATCTGCTCTGGTCATCATGTCTAGACAGCCTTTGAGTTGCATGTAACTTCCAAGCTAGGTCGAACCATTGCTGTTGGGGTCTGTTTTGAGACAGTTAAATGGCTGTTCTCACAAAGAAGGGTATGCGTGTGAGAGAGAAAGGGGTCTGGTATTTCTAAGAAGAGTTTCTCTGTCGTCAAATGCCCTTGACTAAGATGGGCAGCCTAACATGTGACAAGTGTCTTTTGGCGGGGATAGTGAGTGTGGTGGTGGACATGGTGTCTTTGAAGCGGGGGCTTCGGTGAAACTGCCCCATTCTTCTAGAGTCCAGCAGAAATACCAGAAATACTGGTTTGGGAATCACATGATTATGTGATTACAATATTGGCTATAATTATAATCATATTGACTATTGTAACCTTAAGTGGAAAAGATGTCATCTTCCTGGGAAGACATACAGACACAGGAAAAAAGGCCCTTCCCCAACTGTGTCATGAATGGAAAGAACACTCATAATGATGGTTGTTATTACCACGGATGAAGCATTCACCATGTGCCAGGCAGGCTCTATGCTAAATACTTCCAAGTGTATTAGAGTGTGGTGGATATTAATAATATATTATTAATCCAATTTACAGATGAGGAAATGAGGCTTAGTAGATGACAGAGCTGGGTTTTGAATCCAGAACTGATTGACATCAAAGTCCATATTTCTGTTCTCCAGAGATCTACACCTAGCTTTTTTTTGTTCCCAAAGGAATGATGGAGGCAAGAGTGAAGGTAAGCAGGCAAGCAGGCAGGAAAAGAGAGGAGAAAGGAGCACTTTATTTTTATTTAGTTGTTCATCTTGGTTGTTCTCCCTGGCCTAGGAAGCAAACCTGGGTCCTTGGGTTGTGCATGGATTACGCTTAGGCCAGAGACAGTTGACCAAATCACAATTCTCACGATTCCACCAGGGTGTATCTACACATAATCTTTGCATTTTTTTTTTTTTTTTTTTAAGGAAAGGTTCAGGCAGGAATGAAGGTGAGTAGGCAGGGAGGCAGGAAGAGACAAAGGAGGAATAAGCACCTTTATTTTATTTGTATTTAGTTGTTCACACTGATTGCTTCCCCCAGGACCCTGGACTCCAACCCAGGGGTATGTGATCTGTGCTCCTTCGGAGGTGACTGACCTAACCACCGCTCCGCTAGGATGTGCCTACACATAGCTTTTAAAAGAACTTCTGCATGGGTGCTTCTGTGTGGTTCGGGTAACTGAGAGCGCTAAGGGCTAAAATACAGATCATGTAAAGCCCAAGAACCCAAGCTCAAGACCTGAGGCTGGAAATTTTTTTTTTTAAAGCCCCCAAAACACAACTTCTGGATGCAAGCAGATAGAGTTGTCAGAACTCATCAAGCTGCAGACCTAAATGACAATATTTTAGTGTATATAAATTTTACCTCAGTAAAGCTGTTTTAAGAATGGGAATTTGGTTTCAGATCAGTTGTTAGCAAGAGATAATAAAAACTTGAAGTGTTAACAAATGACAAAGGTTAGAACTTAACGAAGATTTGTGGAATTCTCCACCCCACCTAATCAGAAGTAGAAATTAGGAGTCTAACTGGCATACTTCAAAACAAACACACAGACATTTGTGGAAGGAATACAGTTAGGTTTTATGATAGGAATCTCCAGGTGCCAATGTCTGAGCGCTAAGCTCCTCTAACTCAGGGTTCCTCAACCTCAATGTTACTGACATTTTAGATCAGACTCCTTGGGGTGTGGGGTGTGGGGTGTGGGGTGTAGGGGTTGTGCTGTGTGTCATAGGGTGTTTAGCAGCCTCTCTGGTCTCTACCTGTTCGATGCAGGGGTAAACTCATCCTCAGTTGTGACCACCAATTCCATCTCCAGATGTGCCCTGGGGAGCAGAATCACTCGTTGAGAACAGGCTGTAGCTACCAGTTAGCATCTCCCTGGGTGGTAGGTCTCTGGGGTTGCTTGTCCAAGGCCCACCAGGCAGTCAGTATCTGAAGGTGAACTGGATCCCCCCACTCACCCTTCTGAGAGGGACGGCTTGCCTCCTGGGCAGAACAGCCCCACAGCCACGTACCCCCTTCCACTCCTTAGACCAAATCTGGTGGAACCAAGATGATTCACCTCTGCACCCCAAGATCCAAGGTCGCCCTCTATCTTGTCCTCTTACAGTCTCCCCCACTCCACACACTAAATAAAACCCAGTGGGCTCCCCTCCAAGGTGTTCTGGTCTGTCGGTGGCCAGGGGCAATACCCCTTTCCCTCATCAAAGCCCGTCCTCTTTGAGAATGACAAAGAAAGGGAACCCCACGGTGGGACCCATCTCCATCAGAACAAAGACTGAGGGTGGCTAGGTTGGCTGGGTGGTCTCCTATTTCTCTTCTTGGGAAGGAGGTGGCTGACCCCACCCCCACCCAGAAAGGAATGCTGGAAGCTAATTGTCCCCCCAAGTTCTGCTGTGTGTTCAGGAGCACTTCCCAAGGGTATATGGGTCTGCCCTGTGAGTGAGTCTCTTAGGTACAGTCTTAGTTCCTTACCTGAAGGTGGGAAAAGAAGAAAGAAAAACAAAGGAGAAGAGAGGGACCCCTCCTATAGAGCTTCAATCACCAAGCCCAGCCTCAAAGTAGAGGGAAACTGTTCTCCATTTTTCAGATCTCCCTATCTCTAAGTAGACCAACCATGACAATTTTATGACCCAAACACAAGGAAATAGTTTATGTTTCACTAAACGAGCAAAGTGACTTCAGATCTAAATGGATAGGGAAATAAATAATATATTAAAAATTTCCCTCTAGATTCTAATTTTTCCAGAAGGTTTCCCCTCATTACTCTGAAATTTCTGGAATGTGTACATCTCCCTGGTCCACCCATCCCTGGACTTTAAGGCCAGAATGTCCAACACAATCAGCATAAGGTCACCACTTGGTCAGTGGAAATTTTTTTAGATGGTGACGATATCCTTTCTTGTGTTCCCAGTCATTTTTTGGTGGCCAAAGACTTCTCTGGGTTGGTGGCATAGGCCAATGGGTGGCCTGTATGAGTCCCCAGTCAACATGTGCATTCAGTTTGGAGGTGTAAACTGTAGAGGCACCTTGACAAAGCAACCACTTGTACTTGCAGGGAGTGTGACATCCTACAAGACACCCGGCTCAAGTCAGAGCAAAGATAATGCGTGGAATTAGAAGAGACATAAGCAGATGGGATGCATATTTTTGGATGGTGTCTCAGTCTGAAATTCCTGTGTTGCGGCCCTGACCTCCAATGTGGTGACGTATTTGAAAGTGGGATCTTTGGGACATGATGAGGTTTGGATGAGGGTGGGTCCCTGTGATGGGATGGGTGTTTTCTCTCTCTCTCCCTTTCTCTCTCTCCCCCAACCCTCTCTCTCCCTTTCTCTCTCTCCCCCCACCCCACCTCTCCCCACCCCTGTCACATGAGCATACAACAAGAAGGTAATCAGGAAGGGGGTTCTCTGCAGAAACCTAATTGACCAACCCCTTGATCTTGGACTTCATAGCCTCCAGGAAGAGTTCTGAGAGTGTCTATTGTTTAAGGGACTCAAATGGTATTTTATGATGGCAGTCTGAACTGTCTAAGATATCAGGACATTTGGGGACACTATTAAGAAAATGTATATATGGCCTGGATATTACATAAGATGAAAATCTGTTAACATGGGAGGTGGAGACCATGAACCAAGAAAAGCAGCTTTCAAAACAGCATATTAGGATGACCTTGTCGTGCTAAAACCAACCAACAAACAAACAAAAAACACAAATATATGCACAGAAAAAACCCTGGAGGAGTTCACCCTGGTGGAGCCCTGGTTGGGTCAATTGCTTCTGAAGGAGTGCAGGCCACACAACCCTGAGTCCGAGGGAACAACCAATGTGAACAACTAAATATAAATAAAATAAATGCATCCTCTTCCTCTCTCTTCCTGCCTGCCTGTCTATTCACCTTCATTCCTGCCTGCACCTTTCCTTAAAAAGAAAAAATCCTGGAATGTTATCAAGTAAGTTGCAAAATTGCAACTTTTGAGTGGTAGAAATAGGACATTTTATTTTTCACTACTTGAACATTTTCTGCCATGCACATACATTGCTTTGTGAAAATAAAATTAATTGGAGAGAGAGTTTGTACTGGAGGAACATCCTAGATCATTTGCTCCCAACCCTGATTTTTTTCCAGAGGAGAAAAGATTTTTGACTCATCACACTGACTTTAAAGCACGACAGCAAAAAAAACAGTTTTTATTGTGGAAAATTTCAAAGAGACCCAAGTGCAGACAAAACATTCATCCAGCCTCGACAAATACCAGCTTGTGGCTTTTCTTGTTTTATCTCTTCCCCTATGCTCTTTCTCCCTTCCCCTTATATCATGAAACAAATCTCACATCTAATATAATTTATCCCATTAACATTTTAGTAGTATCTCTTTAAGGTCTCTTAAAAATTACAAAGCCATAGTACATCATGCCTAAAAATGAATAATCAGTCCTTAATGTTGTCAAATGTCTACTTAGCGGTCATATCCTCAAATATCTCATAAATGCAAACAGTGAGTTTTCTGAAGTTTGGTGAAATTAGGATCCAAATTAGGTCCATAGGTTGTAATAGGTGACATGTCTTTTTTCAATAATCTCTTTTAATCTAAGGTTTCTTCTCTTCTCTATTGCCCTGGCAATTTATTTGTTTAAGAGTCCAGTTTGTTTGTCTTATATCATTTCTCATAGTCTCAGTTTTGCTGAATGTATTCCTTGCTATTTCCTTTGCCTGTCCTGAAAAGCTGGTAGTAGCATCCAGAGCCTTATCATATTCCTAGGTTCCATTTTTGGGGTACAAGAACTCTTCCCAGGTAGTGGTGCACTCTTTCATTGGGGGACACACAATATCTGGTTGTCTCTTAATGTGATGTGTGAGGCTAGCTGCTATTGAAACTCAATACCTGGATCTATTACCTCATGATGAAATTCCAATTCCAAAAGTCTTTCATTTATTAGCCAGACTATTTCTATAAAGAGAAATGTTTCTTCATCAACAACTGAGCAAGGCAGATACATGCTTGATTTTTTTTCCTTTTTACTTACCAGTTTCCAAATCAGGAGTTGATTTTCTACCAACCTCCAAAGGTGGGGAAAAAATTTGTCATCATGAACTCCTGAATTTAACCATATTTGTCTTTTTTTTTTTTTTTTTTTTTAGAGAAATTTGCAGGGAGGAATGAAGGTGAGCAGAGACAGACAGGTAGAGAGAGGAGGAAGAACCACTTTATTTTTATTTAGTTGTTCATTTTGTTCATTTGCTTCCTCCAATCCCAGGTCTCAAATCCAGGACCCTGGTATATATGCCAACTGCATCCATTGGACATGAGGCCACCAGAGTGTGCCATATTTGTCCCTTAACTTCTGCAGTTCTTTCTTGATGCTCAGGTTAACCCATCCCTTGGCCATTGAGAGCAGCTTCAAATTCACTGCTGTCTTATTGTAACACTGGTTATCTTTGATAGAAATCTCTCTTTGAAGCTGAAATACGAGCTTACTGGATAAAATGGGCCATAAAAAACAAGGCAGAATATCGTTTCCTTTCTTTCCCTTTTGGTTCCAATGTATTACCTGTCCTACCCAGGTGCTGTCTCCCTCTTGACCTGAATAATTCAGGGCCCTCTCCTCTCTGACTGTACTGCCCTATACTATAGTCTCAGGTGAGTTTTTCCAAGTGTCAGGCAAGCAGGGCTGGGTCCAGGATGACATCCCAGGGGGTGTTCATCCCTCCATCCCAGTTCTTTAAACTTCTAATCTCTGATTTGGCTCACAAAAGGGCTATGTAGCTCCAGCTCACAGCAGCCTGCAGCACCACCTTTGACGGAGCCTTTCCTGCCCTGGCTCCGTCCACACCTGCCTCTCCCTGCAGCTCTGCCGAGGCTTTAATCACGTTCCCATCTCACCTCATCACTGTCTCTGTATCTACTCCTCACTCTTCAGCCTCAAAGGAGGCATTGTACTGTCTTATTCAATCTCCTCCTTCTACCCTCTAATTATCTGGGTTTTATAGATAAGAGACAGACTTGGCTCTAAGTGCTGGTCTGGGCTGGGAACTCACACATGCTGGCTCCACACTGCCTGCCACTTTGTGTCTTTTTGTCACTGAGTACAGCCCCTGTGTTTATCCTCCTTAACCACTTCTTTTCCTTTTCTCTAATTTATTTTTTATTGTAGTCATTGTTCTACACAGTAAAATAATTTCCTATGTGTAGTTTCCCCATTTCTCTTTTTCCTTTTTAAAGGAAAAGTGCAGGTAGGAATAAAGGTGAGCAGGCACAGAAAGACAGAGAAGGAAGAAGCACTTTTATTTTATTTAGTTGTTTCTCTTGGTTGCTCCCACCGGCCCTGGGTCTTGAACTGGGATCCTTGGGATGTAGATGAACTGTGCTGAGGTGCACTAAAATACTGGAACAGCGGGGCATACTTTCTTTTGCTTTTAAAAAATTACATGTATATTTTTTTCCTGATTTCAGAATGAAGACATACACATAAAAATTCAAGCAATACACGTTGTTTGCTTTTTTTTTTTTTAAGTAAATCAAGTCCCCTCTTTTTTCAAGCCTCAAAAGAATCCCTACCAACTACTTGACATATTTCCTTCCAGACCTACATAAAATTTTACAAATAAAAACTTTTCTTGAAAAATGTGACTTTCTTATTTGTACTTTTCTGCATGTTTTATTCACTTATTAATTTATTGAGAACTGTTTGTTATGGTTAGAACCTCGATCTTTTTCATGTTCTATTTAGCAGCTTCATTGTCCCCTTGTGACCATAAATTATCTAGTCAGAGCCACACAGAGAAACTTTGGGGTTGTTTCCAACTTTTCATCATTTCAAACAATACTGCAAAATTAGCACCCTGTGCATTTAGCTCTTCATACTAGTCTAACTACTTGAGGAGGATAAATTCATCAGAATGGGATTTCTGGGTCAAACTTGCATATCTGAAAAGCTCTTTTTTTTTTTAGGAAAAGGTGCAGACTGAATGAAAGCACACCGGCAGAAAGGAAGAGAGGGGAGGAAGAAGCATTTATTTTATTTGGTTGTTCATCCTGGTTGTTCTCTCCGACTCTGGTGCATGAACCTGAGTCCTTTGAATGTGTGTGGCTTGTGCCATCTGGAGGCAGCAGCACTAAGCACTAAATCAACAGGAAGCACTGCACAGTGAAAATTTTAATAAATCTTATTAAACTGATCTCTAGACAGGCTGTAATAACTTTTTTAAAGAGAGTAAGGGAGATGAGGGCTTTATAGATAAAGGACAGCTTTTTTTTTTTAAGGAAAGGTGCAGGCAGGAATGAAGGTGAGCTGAGGCAAGCAGGCAGAAAGAGAGAGAGGAAAGACAGGAAGAAGTACTTTATTTTATTTAGTTGTTCACCTTGGTTATTCCCCTGGCCTTGGGATGTGAACCCAGATCCTTGGGATGTATGTGGACTGTATCGGCTGGAGGCGACTGACCAAACCACTACACCAGGGTGCACCCAGAAATACTTTTAAGGAAGAAGAGGAGGAGGAGCCACTTTTATCAGTTTCTTTATTTTGGGTTGTTCCCCACCCAGGGCTGTAACCCAGATTCTTAGGCTGTACATGGTCTATGCTCCAGCTGCCGGCTTAGTGCCTGAGCCACCAGGGCGCATGTGTATTAATTTGTATTGACAAGTGGCTTTTCTTTTTCTGCACTTACTATTCAGATTGACATTAAACTTTTTTGGTTTTTAATTTTGTCTAACAGGTGAAAGGTGTTATTATTGCTTTATTTTGCATTACTTACTAAGATTGAGCAGCTTATTGGTGACTCGTTTCTTTGCTCATTTACTTGGGTTGTTCTTTTTCTTATCAACTTACAAATATTTCTTATATACTGTATCCATTTTTTCATAAGTGTTAGAAATATTTTTCTGGTTTAATACTTGTAGTTTGCCATGTAAACACTTTTTTTTTTTTTTTGTCAAGGAAAGGTACAAGTGGGAATGAAGGTGAGCAGGCAGGCACACAGGAAGAGAGAGGAGGAAGAAGCACTTCTTTATTTTATTAGTTGTTCATCTTGGTTGTATACCCTGGCCTCAGGTCTCGAACTTAGATGTACATGGACTAGGTCTGGTGGCCTCATCTGCTAGGTCACCGGGGCACACTGCCCCACAAAATATTTTATTGTGAATGTGATCAACCCGCAGAGTCTTTTGGTTTGTGTCTGGTTTTCATGTCATTTTAGAAAGACCTGCTCTATCCCCAAGTTATAAGAATGTTCACCCACTTTTCCCATTGAATGTTTTGTTTTCACATTTAAATCTTCTGGCCTCATGAATGCAAGAGAAAACCAGCTTCCCCCAGTCTCCTTTGACTGACTGATTATTCAAGAAAAAAACATGCAATAATCTTCTCCTCACCATTCCAGTCCCAGCTTTATGATAGACATGCTAAATTCCCATGCGGCTGTTTTCTTCTTTCAGCCACAGCTTGCAAATTGTCCCTTACCCTTCATTCTCTCTGACATCCCTTGAATACCTCCTCCCAGAAGGGTTCCTTCCTAAGGCATCTTGCTCTGAGAGCCATCTTTCTGAACCACTTCATCAAGGTTAACGCTTAATGGCTCTCAGCAGACAATCATACTGTGACCATGGGGTTCTTCCTTCTCTGCCTGCTCATCCATATCTTACCTGTCCTTTTATGCTCACTTTAAAGAAGTCTTTTTGTGATTCCAGCCCCCTCTCTCTCTGACTCCCATAACACTGTCTAGCCCTAGCTACCTCATCTCCCTAAGTAGACTATAAGCCGTTGAGGACAGGCTTCCGGTCTGAACATTCCTTCTGCATCCATGCACCGCCAAGTATACAGCAAATACTCCTTGAGTCAAGGATGGCGGTATTCCCACACACTTACCTCAAAAGCCGCCTCACCCAGTTACTTGCCGCAGCCATTCAGCCCTCCCTGCACCATCTTAACCTCCCACCAAGCAAGGGTGAGAGGGAAAAGAAACCAGAGGGGCTGGGTGGAACCCGCTGTGAAAGAGAAGCAGCCAGTTCTAGGATTGTTAGTCTTTTAATATATTATTCTGAAAAGAAAGGAATTTAAAAAAAAGTTCCTGACATCTCTTTTGATTTTTTTTTAATTTAAATAAATACCCTGCCCACCCCCCACCCGCTAAAGTGTCCCTCCTTCCCCATCAGCCCGCCCATCCCTGCTGCTAGACCCTCACCCCAGAGCTAAAGATGTCTCTTTAGAGCAGGCCATCACTCACTATCACCTTCCAGCAACTTGGAAATACTGCAGAAGCGGGGTGGGGGCAGCTCACTGGAGCCCCTTCCTTCTCCTGCACCACTCCCCACTCTAAAATGATCTCTAACTTTGGGGTGGATCTGGGTGGTGGACCCTTAGGCTTGAGGGAGAGTGCAAATTTGGTTCCCTTTAATTTACCACGATTCCCGCTCAGGAGTAGGCCAAAGGGCCCAGAATTGCCCTCCAGACTAAAATAAATAACAAAATAAGCCCCCCCCCACGCCCAACTCCAGAAGAACCCCTCTATAGCTCAGCTCTAGTCTCAATCCTTCATTTCACCCGCCCCCCCTTCTTCCTCCCGAACCCTTCCCTCTTCCCCCATGCCCACCTCACGCTTGACCTTTGCCCTGCCAGGAGGAAGGGTCAACCAGGCTCAGTTGGGGGAACCAAGGAGGGCCTCACCCCCCAACCTTAAGCAAACCTTCCTCTTCCAAATTTCTGGGGGTGCTGCCGGTGCCCCGAGTCCTATGGACTCCCTGTCTCCGGGGTAGCGCTATGGTGGAGGGCGGGATTTTTCCTGGCTCTCTCCCACGTGGTCCTTCAGGTGTCCCTCTTCCAAGGCGAGTCAAGACCCGCCCGGTGTCCGGCCTCCCCCCCCCGCCCCCCCTTCCTCAGATGGCAGTGTCCCAGAGGACCGTGTGCTGCCGGCGGCAGGGCGGGGTGCCGGACTTGCGGGGTTCAGGCCCCCGCCGCCAGCTGGGGAGGATGGGCATGCTCTCCTGCTTGCAGAGGCCGCGGTCCGGGCGGTGGCGCGCCTTGATCTCCTTGCACACACAGCGCTTCCTCTCGATGACTTCCAGCAGTTTGCCGTCTCGCTCGCGGGCAGGCTGGGGCGGCAGGGGCAGCGGCAGCGGCAGCGGCAGTGCAGGGTGGGTCTGTGCCCCAACGTGGACCGGGGGTTGGGAGGAGAAATAAAGGGGGAGGGGGGTCAAGGACCTCAAGAGTGACCAAGCACTGAACCTACTGTTGTCACCTGGGAAAATTCCTCTCACCCAGGGCCTGTCCTCTCCCCCTGGCTGGGGCACAGGAAGAGGACAGGAGCAGAATTCCAGTCCTTGCTCCCTTTGCTGGCTGTGCACCCTGTGTCAGACTGGGCCTGTCTTACCCTGAGGAAGGTGCAAGCTTTTAAAAACTGTCTTCACAGTAGGATGCATTTTTCTAATTGATCCCCCCAGAAAGGACACCTTTTTCGAAATGCACAAGAGCACACTGTGGGCTAGTGACGGCCTGATTGATTTCCCCGGACCCTGCCTCAGTGCCATCTTTAGCAGTCACATCCCAGGATCTTGCCTCTCGCTCTTCTTCTGAAACTATTAGTCTGTGCCAGGACCCAGCCTGATGCCAACCTGGGCCTGGACCTTCCCTGTCTGTTCCTTTACAAATAAAAGAATATCGAACATCCCTAGTCTCCCTGCTCACCTGGCTCAGGGCATCCCTGGGCTGGCTGCAGGGCCGGGGGGTGTGGAGCGCGGCCTGCCGGACTCCCGATGTGGAGGCAGAGCGCCCCAGGCGGTAGCCTCCTGTGAAGTCTGAGGTGAAGGAAGCAGGAGTGAGGAGGGAAGGGACCCAGACTGTCCCCCATTCTGTTCCCTGAAGACAGCCCCTTCCCTCCTCAGAGGAAAGGGGTTGGAAATGTAGTATTAGGTTGAAGGGTCCAGGACACAGTCCCTGGGAGATTCCCCCAATCAGTCCCATTGAAGTAGGGGTGTCTGTGGGCAGGGTGTCACCTCCATTGCGGTGGCAGGCAGGGAAGGTCTGGCAGGGTATGGGCAGCGCGGTGCGACTCCCTCCTCTGTCCCCTCCATGGTGGATCCTGGCCAGCAGGCCCTCTGCTCCCTGGCTCCTCACCGGGATCCCTGATGCCATGGGACCCCTGTCCTCACGTTCCACTTTGCTTGGACCCTCAGCGCTGCCATTCCAGGTCCGGCCACTGTCTTCCACCTCTGCTGGGATGACAAGGAGAGCTCAGTGCCTCTACATGGGAGGGGTCTTGCTGTCCCTTCAGCAACACACACTGAGGAGTGGATGGGTCAGAAGTAACTGCCCTTTGCAGGTCACGGCTGGGAAGGGAGGGATCCAACTGCATACTCCTAGACACAACCATATACAGGAGGGACCCCAGTACTGCCACCTTCCTTTGTACCCACTGGTCCCATACCTGGGCTGAGAATCAGACACTGACTGTTCCCAAACCTTTATCCCTGGTCAGAGGAGTCTCCTCTACTTTAGCTTTAGAGCCCCTCCAGCCCCCAAAAGAGAGATCAGGGATGTTTTCCAGGAGGGGGAGAATCCCATATCCTGAGACAGAAAAGTGGTGGTGGTGGGGGGCTCGTTGGGGGGAAGGGCTGCATGTGAACTAAGCTGATCTCTGAGTAGGCCTGGCAGAGCATTGTGTTGCCAGGCAACGGTTGGGGCCGCTCTATCCTCTCCCTCCAGTCTGGATGGGTTGCCATGGTAACAGCTGGGAGGCAGCTGTGTTTAGCTCCTGGGGTGCTCACACAGGCACAAACACACACCCCAGCAGCCAAGGGACAAGAGGGGGCAGGGAGTAGAGCAGGACAGGGCAGGATGAGGAGGCTGCTTTTGGGGGGGCAGATTCTAATTCCTCCACACCCCAGATCTTCCTGCCCCTCTCCCTTTAGTCTGTTGCACGCCTCAGGCTCTGGTTTCCCAGAAAACAGTCCCAGGGGCAATGGACTATGGCTTCCCTCCAAGGCCTCCCCCCAATCATCAGGGTCATACCCAGTCCCCACCCCCACCCCGCCAATTCACACCCCTCACTCACTGTCCAGCTCTTTTGTCTTCCTTGCTCCATACAGGACTTTCCTCTGCAGAGCCCAGCCTGACCCAAACGTTGTGGCACCCATCTCCTCTTCCTCCTCTTCTGGTGTCCCTGCGCTGGCGACGACATGGGCGCAGGAGATGCTGGCAAAGGCGCCCCCCTCAGTCCCTTGCTCTTGAAGCTGGATCTTGACCATGGGGGACGGGGAGCCCACGCCACAGCCCTTATTCAGCACCCCGCCAGCCTTGAGGCTCTCATAGGCAGGGGGTCTCTTGAGCCCAGCTGCTGCAGCCGGGTATGTCCACAGGGGGGCCAGGGAGCCCGCAGTTGGGTCCGGAAGGCTGTGGGGGGAGGCCAGGCAGCCACGGTGGTGGAGAACCCCAGCTGCCGCGCCCATGGCCCCACTGTGGGGGCTGGACTTCCCGGGCACTGGGGACCTTGAGCTGGTGCACAGCATCCCATGGAGGACAGAGATTTCCTTCTCCGTCTTTGGCTCCCCAGCACCCAGGGGCGGCCCAGCTGGCAGGACGGAGTGCGTGGTCACCTTGACGGCCGAGTACACCATGGTGTAAGACACGGCCTTGTCCTTGGGGTGGCCAGGGAGCAAGGCGGCTGGGGCGGGAGGGGCTGCCGGCACCCCTGCCGCCTTGGGGCAGATCATGCTGTGGGAGTTAGGGAGCTCCCGTTCCCCCCGGGACTGGCCAGAGCCCTGGGGTGGCAACGGTGTGGAGTGGCTCCGGGCCCGGCCCGAGGGTCCCAGCAGCAGCAGGTTGGCAGCAGGAGGCGGCGGTGGGGGAGGCGTCTCCCGCTCCCGGGCAGGCACTTGGGGAGCTGGGGTGGAGCCAGCTGGCTCCTTGGAGTGACAGAGGATGGGTAGCCTCGAGACCCCATCGCCAGGGCTTCGGGAAGCAGATTTGGCTTGGGGGAAAGCCAGGAGTGGAGGACGGTGCTGAAGGAGGTTAGGGAAGGGTGGGGGGATTTCACAAGGAGTGGTCTTGGTGGGCGTTCCATCCCTCCGGCTGGGGAGGGCTGAAGCTGGTCGGCGGTGGGTGTGGGGCTGAAGGACAAGAGGCTGGTGTGGCGAAGGGGTAGTCGTCAAAGGTGGGGCCCCGTTGGCCCGGGCTTCCCCCGCCTCCTCGGGCAGGGGGTACTTCATCTCCTCATATATGGCCTCGCTCTCTTCTGAGTCCGAGTCAGCGCCAGTTGGAGGGGTCGGGCCCCCACCCCCAAGAGGGGGCCCAGTCAGGCCCCCTCCGCTTCGCCCTCCTCCCCTGAAGACATCCCCCACCATCTCGATGTACACGGGCTCTTCTTCCTGGGCCCCCACCTCAGGGTCCCCAGATACGCAGGATCCCCTACTGAGGCGTTGAAGGGGTGGGTTGCCCCCTCGAGAGGGGGCTGGAGGGCAAGACTCGTCAAAGGAGACAGAAAGCTGGGTGTTGGGGCTTCGCCTGGGCTTCTGCGGAGGAACCTTCCGGCTGGACTCTCGGCTCTCTGGGGTTACCTTTTGTGAGCCTGGGCGGGATGGTAAAAGAAAAATAAACTGGGCTCTCAGAGCGGGAAGGAAATCACTTCTTGACCCATCCTCCTCTTTATTTGCCCCACATCCCTTAACTTACAGGTCCCCAGGTTGCTTTTCTGTCAGTCAGCTCTCAGTCCTTCTAACGCACTCAGAATCTGTGGTTCCCACTCTTAAATTCTCTCCCACCTGCACATCCCTCCAAGGCCACCTCTTCCCCAAGAGTGGACTTTTCAGGGTGCTTCCCCTGCCCTTGAATGGTTCATCTCAGGCCCATCCCCAAAAGAACCCCCCATTCCCTCTGAGAATGGAACCTTCCACTTCCTAGGTTCTTCCCAGAATGAACCCTCCCAGCAGGCCTCCCCTGTCCCAGAATGGATCCTCCCGGATCCCAGCTCCCCCGTGGGAGGGGTGGGGTGTCTCACCTGCTTTCTTGCTGGGGGGTGTCTCTGCCCCCGAACCTGCCATGCTGAGCTTGGTACTGGGGTGCCTCCGGGGCTTGGCCGGAGGTCTTCGGGTGCTGTTGTCCTCCGTGAGACCCCCACGGCCCCCACCTGGCCCACCCCCCACACTGTCCATGCTGCCCACTGAGTGGCAGGAGAGAGAGCGTGGGGCCATGGCGCTGCGGCAGGGGTGTGGGGTGTGCTCCTGGGAGGCAGGCATTGTCATGAAGCCCATCCTGAGGGAGCGGCGTAGCGAGGCGATGTCCCGCACACGGACCCCGGGCCCTGGGCCAGCCCCGGGCCCTGCCGGGGCTGCAGGAGACACCTCCTTACTGGAACTGGGGAAAGAAAGCCAAGATGGAGCAGGGGTCAGGCCTTAGGCCTAGGCCACCTCCTCCCCCAAACCAAGAGGGATTTGCAACCCGGTGGCCTCCCAGGGAAGAGGAAGGGGGCCTGGGGTGGGGAGAAGTATAGCCTGAAGGTCCTGGGCACATTCTAGAAGTTTCGGGTAGAAGCTGTAGGTTTTTAAAAAGGCAAGGAAAGCCTGCCATGGTGTACTGGTTTGGTGCAATCCACAAACATCTCAAGGACCCTGTCCGCTTCCCCCACTGGTGGGAACAACCAAGATAAACAATAAAATAAATAAAATGCTTCCTTCATCCTGTCTCTTCCTGCCTGCCTACCTACTTCCTTTCATTCCTGCCTGTACCTCAAAAAAGAAAAAAGACAAGGAAACTGGGGGCAGGGATGAGAGAAGGGAGGCACCCCGGGAGCTGGTGGATCCCAGCCTGGGCATACCTGCACACAGCACTCGTGTGGATGAATTTGTACACAGGGAGAAAAATGCCAACCCCGGCAGCACAGCCCCGCCTGGCACACACACCTGCCACCAGGCTGTGCTCACTTGCACGCTGGTCCACACCTGGCCTCTCCTCTGGTCTGGCTTCTGCGGCCTATGCTCCCACACCACACAGCCTTCTCTCCCAGGCTCGGGCTGTATCACAGCATCGCCTCCCTCCGCTGATCCTTTTTCCTCCTTCCTTTGGCTCATGCTTCCCGCGCCCCCACCCCCCACCCTCCCCACCCTCTTGGTGTTGTCCTCTCTCTGTCACCCTCCCAGGCTCACCCCCATTCCCTATCACTGTCCCTGAGTTTCTGTGTGAGTGAAGGTGGGGGCAGCTGGCAGGGAAGTGGGGAGAGCGGCTGTGGGGTGGGCTCTCATTAGGGCCCTGTCTACTAACCCTTCATTAGGGAGAGATCACTGCAGTGATAGCTCTGATTAATCTAATTAACAACAAGAATTAAACTCCACAGTTGTGAGGAGGGAGAAGGGAGCAGGGAGGTGGCTCTGACTCAGGCTCTGAGATGCTGTGTAGTTGATAGGGGTAAAGAGAAGGGAGAGGCCAGGCCCAGGCCCCTGGGGGGGCTGGAAGGGGGCAAGGAGACAGGAGATCCAGCCCTGGCTCGACTGGAGGGCTAAGTATGCATGTCCCCACCACACAGACAACCCCGATACTTGGCCACTCAACCAACCCCGACCGAAGAAGCTGCAAGGGGGCCAAATGGATGCTCTCTAGTGCCCCTCAAATGACCCTGGCCTGGGAGGGCAGCAGGACCTGCCCCTTCCAAGGTCAGGTGACAGGGAAGTCAGGAGGCAGCCCCAAACTGACAGAGAGGAGACTACAGGCCAGAGGTGAGTCAGGAAGGGGTGACTTGGGTCTCAGGGCTGGAGAAGAGCCAACAGAGTGCTCCAGAGCTGGGAGCCCCACAAGAGGTCAGGACAGGGGCTGAAGCCAGGAGCATGGCAGGGACAGGGTATGTGCCCCTCCAGCAACTCTGCACAGAGCACATTCTCAGACATCAGGGAGGGTCTCTGATAACCAGGTGGTTGGACTCAGGAAGGACAGAAGGGATGTGGTCCAGACATGAGGGGAGGCAGAGGTGGGACAGGCAAGGGCACAATTTGGGTTCAAAGCCTTACCTCCTCTTGGCCTCCTCCTCCTTGTGCTGTCTCCACTCCAGCTTGGTTTTTCGGTAGAGGAGGTTCATGTCGTGGGGCAGGAGGTGGGGGCTGGGGGGCCCTGCTCAGCGCCACCAGGCCCGGGGGGCGGCCCTCCCTGGGTCCCGGATCCACTTGGTGGGGATAATGAGAAAGAAAAGAGAAAGATGCAAGGTGGGTGGGGGCCAGGAATGAATGAGAGAGAAAGAGAGAGAGAGAGGAGGAAAGACGTGACTCGGGTCCTCAGAGACGAAAACAGATGGAGACACAGAAAACCCAACACTGCCTCTAGGACCCACAGACAGACAGACATTAGACAGAGATGTATACACAGTCACACACCCTGACAAAGGTGTTCAGAGATATACTCTGAAGATACCAGATCAACACAGATTCCCATCCAGTAAATGACATCCTGATCCAGCACACAGGCCCCACAAACCAACGGCCACCCTGCAGTCACACAAACACAACACACAAACCACCAGGACACAGACCCACATCTACACACAGAGTTGCAGTCACATAGGTTGCACAGGTAAACACAACTTCGGAGCAGGGAGACACACACAGACATAAACACTGCCGACACACCCACAGCACACACAGACCTCCAGACACACACACATCAGCTACACCAACTGGACATACCTACAGACAAGGGGTGATGCCAGGGCCTACTTGCATACATTGCACCCCACTGGGGAAGAGAGAGACAGACTCCAAGCCCCTCATGAGTCCTGAGGCTGGGGGTGTCATGAGGGCAGCAAGGGGATGCTGAAGAGAGGGTGGGGGCACTCTGTGTTGGGCATCTGTAATACCACCCTCGATCTCCTTCCCTGCCATTCCCCCTTCCAGTCCATGTAGGCTTGGGCCTCCAGTCCACCCCATTCCTGCTCCCAGGCCCCTAGCGATGGCCTCCACCTCCATTGCTGATGGCCCAGATCACCTTCTCCCTCTTCCAGGATCTGGGAGGCCCTCCATTTCCCTATTCCAATCCCCGCCCCTCAATCCCACCCGGGGTCTCCAGTCTGGCCCCATAACTACCTTCAGTGCTCAGGCCTCCGTACCTGCTCTCCCTTCCCCCAAATACTCGGCTTTGCGCCTTCAGCCTCACATCTCTCCCAGGCGCCCCTCCTCACTGCCGTCCTCTCCCTTCCCTGTTTGTTCCAAACCTGGCCTGCTTCATCCCCCTCTCCATCCAAGGGCCCCAGGTTCCCAGGCACCTCTCCCCTTCCCCTTGTCCTGCTACCCTGCGTTTCTCTGTCTTTCACCCCGCCAATCCTTCCTGCCTGGTCCCCCTACCCCTCCCTGCCATCCCACCTCCCCGCACCAAGCCTCCCCAATTTCTACATCACCGTACCTGGCTTGCCGGGCGCCGGCCCCCCCATGCCGGGCTCCGCCCGGAGCAGGAGGAGGGAGGAGGAGAGACAGAGAGAGACCGGGGGGAGCGGAGCTGGGCCCTGCCGCAGAGACAGCCCCGCCTCCGGATCCGCCCCCAGACCCGCCCCCGGCCCCAAACCCACCCTTCCACACCCTCCAAGGACCGAGCGGGAGCGGCTGCGCCGCCAGACTCGGGTGGGGGGGCACTGGGGCTACGGAGCTCACGCGGAGGCTAGGAGAAGGGTCGTAGGGTGGGGGAGATGCGGCGCTAGTCCGCCCCAGCTTTGGGGCGTCTGCTCCTCGCCGCCCCTCGCCCCTGCGCGGCCGGGCCGTGCTGGGTTGGATGGCCGAGGCCCCGGCCGAGCAAAGCGGGGCGCGGCGCGCAGCGGCGCCCTCCAGCGGCAGCCCGGGTCCTCACTCAGGCCCGTACCCCGTGCGCCCGGCGCTCCCCGGGTGCGCACCCGGAGTCTAGCCGCGACGAGGCTGCGGCTGCGGAGCCCGGAGCGCAGTGAGGCGGCAAGACCGGCGTGGGGGGCCCGCTTTCTGGACCGAGGGCCTCTGAGAGTAGGGAGTGGACGGTCCACGTCCCTGCCCAGTAGGGGGCGTGTTACACTGGCCGCGTCCGGCCTTCCGCGGCCCGCCAGGTGCGGGGAGGGCACTGGAACTGAGGCGCTGGGTGCTTGTCGCCTGTGCCTGCAACCTCCCTGGCGCCCGGACCTTGTTTCAACGCCGGGGCTCAAAGTCTTCTACCTGTCCGTTGTAGCAGCCCAAGTCGTCCTCCCCGTAACCTTTGACTTAGGCGGTGGTGCTCGCAGGATCGGTGCGCACTGGGTTGTCCACTGACCACTGTGGCCTCCGAGGGACACCACCTCGTCCCCCACCCCCATCACCTTGCTCAAATCCCAGAAAAAATCCTTCGGAAATCACTTTGCCGCATGTTAGCTGCAAGAAGACCTTGTTTCTACTTTTAATTGGTTGAAAAGGAGACACCCTCCCCACCCCCAAGATTTCCACGTGTTAATGCCGGAAACCTGTGAACTTTAGTTACTTTATATGGCAAAGTCTTTGTGGATGTGCTGTGTGGCTTTGGGCAAATTGCACAACCTCTCTGAGCGATGCCTCATCGCTTAACCTACCTCAATAAAGTTATTGGGAAACAATCAAATAATACAAAGTGCGAGTTGGAAAGAACCTCATACATTAAATAAAAGTCCCCAGGAGAGGTAACATTAAAACACATAACAGCCCCTTCACAGTTAAGCCTTCGTATGAATGAATTTTTTTTAATTTATATATTTACGCGGAAAGTGTCCCAGGGATTGTAAGCACAGAGGAGCCAAAGTTGATGCTGAGTGTCTAAGGTGTTGGGAAGGGGAGGGTCCAAGGACAAGTTTCCAATAGTTAGGAGTCAGCGCTGAAGGAAGGAGTATCTGGTGGTGGAGCAGCTGGGCCATATTTTGATATTTTGAATATTGCCAGAGGGGAGAGAGCAGGAGGCTCTTTCCTGACCTCAGGACTTAGGCGACCTCCTGACCTGGCTCTGGTAGCTATTGTTACCATGACTGAAGGGAGAGAAACAGTGTAGATGCATTTTAACAAAGACATAAAGAAAAAACATGAAAACATGGAGGCAAGGGGTTTTGCATCATTTTATTTTTGCCCAACCCTGAAAGAGTGGTTACGTTTTTCTAGGAGCTAAGGCAGAAGAAGGAGGGATGTGGGAATGGTTCTCTTCAATCAAAATTAATTAGAATCCATTTATTCTGAAAGTGGGAGTGAAGGCAGATGTGACCAGTAGACACTGCTTTTGCTAAAATAATTTTCAGAATGTTGGGGGTGGGGTGCCACAAGAAGAGAAGAAGGCAGTTGAAGATTTATTCCTTCATGCCAAGCACATAGTAGGCTTTTATGAATGTGTATGGAGTCTCCATAATGAGCCAGGGATGCTATGGAAAAGGTGGTCAGGATGAGAGGTAGGGAAGGGATCTGTGCTCGTGGCCAGTGGGGTCACCCTCTGCACACCTGTGTGGGCTACAGTCTGTGACATACAGGTGACAGAGATTGGGGAGAAAGTGTGAAGGAGCAGCTAAGTGATGTGTCTTCTTGTTTTTCTAGATTTCACACACACACACACACACACACACACACACACACACACACACACACACACACATACAAGGACACACCTGAGTGTGTAGAATGACCCACTCTCCTACTGACAGGCTTTTTGAACCTGTTGGGTCTCAATTTACACATCAAGCAAGGGGAATAATAGGATGCCTGGGATTGGTTCAAATACATAATATATACATAATACAACAAAAGATATTGGGAAATTAGAGCAAACCGGATTGACTATGAGTTGATCATTATTGAAATAGCACGCTGGGTCCCTGGGAATTCATGATAGAATTCATAGTTTGGGGTATGTTTGAAAATTGTCATAATAATCCATGCTTTAAAATAAGGACAGGGGAGACTCAGTGCCGCCCTGATAGTTACGGTGAAAACCAGCACAGATAGGACGCTAAGAGCCTTTGTGATGCGCCCTGGTGGTGTAGTGGTTGGATCTGCCGCCTCCGGCTGAGTGCAGTCCACGTACATCCTAGGGACCCAGGTTCGAGGCCCAGATTGGGAAAACCACCAAGATGAACAATTAAATAAAAATAAATAGTGCTGTTTCCTCCTCTCTCTTCTAGTTTGCCTGCCTACTGGCTTTCATTCCTGCCGGCACCTTTCCTTTTTTTAAAAAAAAAAAAAAGCGCCCATCTCGGCTCCAGCTCTAAGTTCCTGGCCCTCTTCTGGGTGTCTGCAAACCAGTGGCAGCAAGCGCCTACAAGTAAGGGAATCCCGGGCCTCCCTGCAAACTCCTCCCCCTTGTCCCCCGCCCCCGCTCCCCTCCCTCGCAGGAATGGCTGGGCTGGGCCCAGCAGGTGTGGGGTTAAGGGAGACTGATTGAGGCCCCCAGCGCAGCAGTCGCGGCGGCGGCGGCAGCACCGTACCAGCAGCAGCGGCAGCGGCAGCAGCGGTGGCAGGCTTGGCGCGGGGCCAGCTGGCTGGGAGCCCCAGGAGGGAGAGAGGGCGGAGGAAGAGGGGAAGGAGGAGGAGGAGAGGAGCAGTCAGCAGGCCCGAGGAGGCAGGACTTCCTGGTGTGGGGGTTGTCAACAGCCCAGAAAGAGAAAGACCGAGAGACCGAGAGGAGAGGTGCTGAGAAGCAGAGAGGGATCCAGCGGGGCCACGCGGGAGACTTGAGAGACCCGCCCTACAGACCCCCGAGGCCGCTGCCACCTGGAGGATCTGGGGGCTGAGCCTCCCCCTCCGCCTCAGCTCAGACACTCTTGGAGCTTCAGAGGCCGGGCTTGGGCTCCACCACGGAGGCGGGGGATCCTTTTCTGGAGAGCAAACTTTCCACGGAGATGCCTTTTGGGGCGAGGCGTGGCCCCCGAAGAGGACTGGACAGCCTCTGATCGCCGCCAGCGCCCCGCCAACCCGTACTGCTGGGGCCAAGAGGCCCCGGGGAAAGGACAGCCCGACATCTTAGGCGGCTGGGACCCCCGGCCCAGCTCGGTGGCCAAGGCCGAGAGGTAGGGCTGGGGGTTGGGGGGGGTGGTCAGGGCCTGCCCCAGGCATGGGGGAGCTGGGATGTGGGGCTTCGAGATCCAGCAGAGGCCTCTGAGTGGCCAGGCCAGCCGGAGGGGCTGCTCACTCAGGCCCTAGAGCTGGAGGACTCAGCCCGTGAGTTTGAATCCCCGGCCTGAAATGCCCGACTTTGCACCTGGGCTGCCTCTTCCTGCTCTGGGCGCCTGCTCAGAGCCGTCCCCACCTCTCCGATCTCTGCCGTCTCTGCCTGTCTCTTTGTCTCTGGGTCTCTGGCGGTTTCCCCTTCCTCCCCCATTCTGCTCCCCAGAGAGGAAGCCCCGGAGGTGGCCTGCCCACTGCTTTCTCATACTCTTTCTCTCACACACACTCTCTCTCTCTTTTTCCAGTTTGCAAACTCAGCTCTGGAGTTCGGCAGCGACAACAGCAGGAAAAACCTGCCCCTGCCCTCCCCTCCCACCACCTCCCCTACCCTGTCCTCCCTTCACCAGCCAGGCACCCCAAGTTCCCTCAAGGCCCTCCCGCCATGTCGGACCCAGACGTCCCTAGGGGCCCTGATGCCCCCGCCATGTGGCCCCCCTGTTCCAGGGGTGCCTGAACCCCTTTGAGGACCCCTAGCTGCCCCACCCACCCACCTTGGCCCAGTCCTGAGCCCCAGGGACCATGAGTGGGGGCAAGAAGAAGAGTAGTTTCCAGATCACCAGTGTCACCACGGACTATGAGGGCCCAGGAAGCCCAGGGGATTCAGATCCCCCTGCCCTACCAGCCCCTGCTGGGCCCCCACCCCGTCTGCCAAACGGGGAGCCCAACCCTGAGCCAGTGGGCAAGGGCACCCCCCGGAATGGCTCCCCGCCGCCTGGGGCCCCTGCCTCTCGTTTCCGGGTGGTGAAGCTGCCTCACGGTCTGGGGGAGCCTTATCGCCGAGGCCGTTGGACGTGTGTGGATGTTTACGAGAGAGACCTGGAGCCCCCTAGCTTTGGACGACTTCTGGAGGGAATTCGAGGGGCACAGGGGGGCACAGGGGGCAGATCTTTGGATTCTAGGTTGGAGCTGGCCAGCTTGGGCCTGAGTGCCCCTACTCCACAGCCAGGCCTGTCTCAGGGCCCCACCTCTTGGCTCCGCCCGCCCCCCACCTCCCCTGGACCTCAGGCACGCTCCTTAACTGGGGGGCTGGGCCAGCTGGTGGCGCCTGCCAAGGCCAAGGTGGAGACTCCCCCCCTGTCGGAGTCCCCACCCCAGCAGCGCCCCCCAGAGCCTGGCAGCGGGGATATTGCGGGCACATCCAGGGCCGCCACGCCCCTGCCCTCCTTGAAGTTGGAGGTGGAGGCTGGGGGCCCAGCAGCAGGGACCCCTCCACTGTCCCGAACGAAGGATGGAGCTCTGCGGCTGAGGATGGAGTTGGTTGCTCCAGAGGACATGGGGCAGGTAAGATCTTGGTTCCCTAACTCACGTCCTGGGTGTCCCCCTCCTCCATTTCCATACTGCCCCACTCCCTTGTCACCCATCTCCCAGGACAACAGCCCCTCATTTCTCTTTCTAAAAAGTGCATTCCTACTCCTTACAAGGCCTTTGTCTTTGTTTTCTCTCCCCCCCTCTGCCCCCCCCCACCCCATTTTGTCTGTACCTTCTTTCTTTTCTTCAGCCTTTCATCTGTTGTCTTGCCTTGGACCCAAACCTCCATGTCCATAGACCCAGTACTGCCTCCATCACAGAGGTGTGACCTCCTCCACCTGCTATCTAGGTCTCTTCTGACTTCAGGCTTTGAGGGTGGAGACCCAGGCAGGACTAGGAGTTTGGCCTCTGGGGGAAAAGCTGCCAAGGCGGTGGGGGAGGGACAGAAGGTAGGCATTCTGTGAGTCTCTCCCTTGCTGCCCCATTTGGAAGATGGAGGTCTTCTTTCACCCTGCTAGTTATCCAGCCCCTCTTCAGCTTTGTCTCAAGCCAAAGTTCTCAAAGAACCTGAGGACTTAAGGTGGGGGGTGGTGCATGCATCATAAGGAAGGGGGTTCGCTGGTTGTCCTTTGGATGCCCAGTTCTCTGTCTCAGCTCCCTGTCCACCAGCCTTTCCAGGACCCACCACAGCAGGTGACCACAGAGGAGTGGGAGAGAGGTGGGAAGCAGCAGAGAAGGAGTTAAATCCTTTGCTCTTCTGCTTCCTGTCTCCAAAAGAGGAACAAGTCTGGGCTGAGGGGCAGGATGCCTGGGTCCCTGGGGTGGGGGGTGGGAAGCCAGGGATGTTGGGGTTGGATGTGTCTGTCTGAAGGAGAAAATAATACCTTGAACTGCAGCTGGAAAGGCAGGAATACGAGGATGGGAACTTTCCCCCTGCCTGGCCTTGGGCACAAACCACAGTATAAAAATAACCTGAGACTGGATGTCTGGGCTCTGTCAGGACCGGTCAGGACTGGCTCCCACCCACCGTCCTGGCCTCCAGCTCACATCTCTCATGCCCCTGCCACCCTTCTTTTCCATCCAGTTCCTACCCCAAGGGAGAAGATGCTGTTTCCTTTGCTTCATCCTTGCCCCACACTCTTCCAAAGCAAGCCCCTGTCGCTCGCAGCCTCTGCTCTCTCTGTCTTTAAACCCTGCTTAACTTCCCTCTGGTGCACAGACCCTGCCTTCTCTCCTCTGCACCCCCAGCCCTGTCCTTCCCCCACATCCTGACCCCCCACCTCCATGCATCTGTGCCACTGTTTCCCTGCCCCAAAGTCTGTCTCCTTTCCCCGCTCCCCCACCTCTTCTCCCTGATGGTGGCCAGGAGGCTGGCTGGGGGCACCACCTGGGCCCCCTTCCCCCTGCTCTGTCTCCTCTGATCACCTTGGACTCTCTGTTCTTGGCTTTTCCGAGAAGCTGGGGCCTCCTGGGGCCTCACAGAGGCGTCTTGTTCCTGTGGCCTGTGCCCTTTTGCCCTTTAGCTGCTGCCCCCAGCGCCTGTTGGGCTGTATGGGTCCCTGCCCAGACCTCGCCTCCCCCATCTCCACAACACCCCCTTACCAGGGCCACAGCAGGAGTAGAACTTCACCTGAGTCCCAAGAAGTCTGAGAGGAGAGGCTCCAGCTAGGAGGGGAGGTAGGGAGGGGGACCCATTTCTGAGGATTCATTCATTCTACAAATAGCTATTGGACAAATTATAAGCTCTGCCCTGTGGAGCTTACTTTCTAGCGGCAGAGAGGCAAAAATAATTCCAGATAATGTTAGGTGCTATTAAAAAAAAAAAAATTCAACAGGGCAATGGAATTCACTGGTTGGAGGATGGGGAAATGACTCTCTGAGGAAGTGACATTTGAGTGGCTTTAAGAAGTCAGGTATGGTGAACCCTGGTGGCTTAATGGTTAAATCCACCCATGCAGTCCAGGTACATCAGAGGAATTGGAGTTTGTGACCCCAGAGTGTGGGGGGTGGTGGTGGACAACCAAGATGAACAACTAAATAAAGTTAATAAAATGCTGCTTATTCCTCTCTCTTCCCACCTGCCTGTCTCTGCCTTCATTCCTGCCCGTATCTTTCCTTTAAAAAAAAAAAGTCAGATGACAGAAGGCGGATCCCCTCTGACTAGTCTCTGATTAGGGATCCTGGCTTGGCTGGCAGAGTGTGCTGGAGTGCAGACCAGAGCCCTTCTTATACCCACTGAGCCACTTTTTGGAAGCCATCCTTAGGATGGGTGCTGTCCCTGGTTTCTGTGTACCCACCCAGAGCTGGAAATCAGGAGCAAGGGGCTAGGGGACAGGACTCCTGGGTCCTTGGAAGAGGAGGAGGGAATGGGGGGAAGAAGATTACCAGACAAGTTGTAAGGGGCCTAGTCTTCCTCTCGCTCCACATGATGGCTCCTACCTCTCTGCTTTCAGGTGCCCCCACTCGACTCTCGCCCCAGCTCCCCTGCCCTCTACTTCTTCCCTGACGCCAGTCTGGTTCACAAGTCTCCAGACCCCTTTGGAGCAGCGGCAGCGCAGAGCCTCAGCCTGGCCCGCTCCATGCTGGCCATCAGCGGCCATCTGGACAGCGATGATGATAGGTAGGTGGACTCCGGCCCTTCACCCAGCATCTGGAATAGCTGCGTGAAACTGCCTGGTAGGTGTCCTTCCCCCAAGTTGAACTTGGAGAGGACCTTTGAAGCAGAGAAGATTGGTCTGAATATAACCGCTGGGCATAGTTGATTTGGGACCCACTCCCTCTCTGTGGAGAGAGCTGGGTGGAACTCTCTGGTTTAGGATTGTCATATCAGACTATTTTTTTGAGAGTTTGAAGGGAGTCATTGTTGTCAAATTCCAGAGCTCTTGCAGATTTAGTGGATCATCTGGCCCACCCTAAGCCTTAACTGGCGAATGTGCTGGAGACAAGAATAGAGTCATCTCCTCCCACTTCCATCTCCCTCTCCTACCAGGGCAATGCAATGGGAGGTCTGCTTTAGAGTTAACATCCTTACTGCCCATAGGTACTGCTTTAGGATCCTAGGATCTCTAATATCAAAAAAGGGCGTCCCTGAGGTTCTGTTCTCTGGGCAGAGACCAACACCTGGCTTGAGTCCTTGTGGCCAAAGCAGGGGAAGGGACAGGGAAGTAGAATTTGCGGGTTTCTGCCCTTCTGGGGGAGAATGCCCTAGCAGTAGCAGGGTGGGCAGAACTTCCTATTTCAAGGGCCAGGTTTCAACAGAGATGTCAGCAGAAGGAACCAGGGGAGGTGCAAAGTTGCCAGTGAGATAGCCAGGTTGCTCCCTTCAGGCTATGAATTGATAGGAACGGGAGAAGGCCTTGGGAGTCACCACTTTCACTGCTTTGGGAGGGAGGAGGGGGGACTTCCTGTCAGAGGCCGGGAGGGGAGGGACTTCCTGTTTGGGAGGAAAGCAGGGGCGGTGCTTAGCCCTGAGCCAGTGGGCACTGAGGGGACCCATTCCAGGTGGGAGACTCTCCTTTTTGCTTTCCCCTCCTGTGGTGCCATCTCCCTAGAATCAGAGACTGAGTCCCACTGAAGAAAAGGGCTTGAGGCCTTTGGGAAAGCAGGAAGCCAAGAGGAAAGAGAAGGGGTGGCCAGGAGCTGGTGGAATGGAGGGTGAGGGGCCTGGAAGTGGCTTCTTGAGAATGAGAGATGAATCAGGGCTGGGCAGGGCCTCTTCTGGGCTCACAGCTCTCAGGAATGTGTGAGAGGTGTGAGGTCGGCCAGGGCTGGGAGAGTCACCTGCCCTCATGCTGCTATTCTCAGCACTTCCCACCCTTTCCCCCTCCCACTTGGGAGGTTCCCTGGCAAAAGGTCTCCCTCTCCCTCCCTCACCCCTGTTGAGTTCAGTGCCCAGCCTCCTGCTTTCTCTGTCTGAGAGGGCTCTGCTTCCAGAAGTCTCCTCAGCTTGATTCTTTTGGCTGTCCCCTCCCTCCCTCTGTCTCACCCCCTCTGCATGCCCCTGTCTGACCGGTCCAGCTCCCAACCTCCACTTTACCCTGCTCTACTCCAAGCCTCTGGGGCTCTGGCCCAGCCCAGCCCCTCGTGCCTCGCCCTGCTGGGCCAGCAGGTTTGGGTTGGGCTGCCCCCTTGGCCCCCTGGAATGAGACATGTAGCCCCCCACCTCACCTCTCTGGTGTGCTGATAGTTGACAGGAGAACAGCATCCAAGTGGCAGGAGACCTCCCTTTTGAGAGGGAAAGTGGTTGTGGTATTAAGTGGCTAGGTCTCAGAGGCAGAGTGGAGGATGCCTGACTAATACCAGCATCTGGGAATGGGAGACAGACGGTGCCTGGCGAATTCAGATTGTTCCTGTGCTCCTGGGTGGCGAAAACCTTCCTTCTGCCAGTTGGGCCCAACAATTGGAGGGTGCTTGATGAAAGGATAAAAGGATGGATGGATGGCTGAATAAGAGGGTGGGTGGATGGATGAGTGAGTAGATAGGTAGATGGCTAAGTGGGTTGGTAGGTGGATGGATGGAGAGATGGATGGATGAGATGGCTGGGTGGGTGGATGGCAGCCTGGGGGATTCTGACATTACAGGGGATGAATCTTGAAGATCCTAGAAAGAAAAGGAACATTTATCCAGTGTGTCCTTTGGGTCAGATGCTACCTCTTGTCTTACAAAATCCTAAAAGCAACCCCATGACTCCCACTTTCTGGATGAAGAAACAGACTCAGAGGAGGAGGGTTTCAGGACCTTGCCCAAGGTGACTCAGCTTAGTAAGTGGCAGAACTGCAAATGGACCCTGGGTTTGACCCCCAAATCAAGTTCTCTTCACTCTCCTACTTGGATGTCCGAGTCCCAAGAGAAGAGGAGGCGGCTACCATCTCTAGGACGCCCTTTCTCTCCAGAACAGAGGCAGGGACCGCTCTCCCAAGCTGGGCAAGGAACCAGCCCCCCTACCCCCTTTCCCTGGCCTGGCCCCGCCCCACAGGCACCCCAGATCCGGGAGGGAGTGTAGGCAGGGCAGCTGGATGCTTCTTTGTTGGCCTCAGGCCCAACCCCTGGGGGCTCCTCGGAACACAGTGAGGGAGCAGGGCTGGCCCTTGTCCCCAGATTCAGAACCTCCCACCTCTCCCATGTCTTGCTTCTCTGAACCTCATTTTGAAGCTGTTCCATTTGACCTGAAAAAGGAAACACCCACCACTAGGGCTGTCCTGGCCTCAAGACCGAAGAACCCTATGGGACCACCGTCCCCAGTTGTGCGTCTCCTGCACAGCCCAACTCCAAGGGGCGCCACACAGAGTGGAAGTCACTGCCGACACTCGAGGTCATGACAGTTTCCCAGAAGGTGTCAGTAAGTGTCTTGAAGAAGGGAGCATTTTGTTCTCATTCACACAAGTCTCCTTTTGGGCTTGTGGTGAGGACTGAGCCCATTCAGCCAACCCCAGGCTTCCTGCTCCTGACCCTGCCCTGGAATTCCAGCACAGCATCTGTGGGCTGAGGTTGCCAGAGGCCTGGTCCCTTGAAGTGTTAATGTTAGAATGTGACAGTGGAAAGTGCTGTCAAAAACTCCAGCACTAGACAAACAGGAGATAGCCATCTATCTGCCAACAAATGTTTATTGTTGTATGATTCCTTTCTTCCTGGCAAGAACGAACAACTTACTTGGCCTCTTTACCCGCCTGCCCGCCAAGCAAGACCAGTGTTCCTCGTCCTGTTTCTGCCCCTTTTTGGTCTCTGTGTACTGGGGGGCGGAAGGGGGCATTCTGTGGGGGACAGTCTCCACCCAGCTGTCTCTGATTGAAGAAGTTTAAAAACAGCTTTGGCTCTCCAGTTGACCAGTCCGCCCTCCGCTCTTCACCTCCTCCTCTCCTCGCCAAATCCAGGAGTCCCAGTGTCCTTTCCTCACCCCACCCCGTCCTGGTCACCCCCTTGGTTGCTCCACCTGTCAGTACCTTCTGCACCCAGAGCTTGGACAACGGGAAATGGAAAATCCCCAGCTCCCTCATGCTCCCTTCTTGGCTGCAGGGCCTCATCTACCGGTCACCTTGAATTGAGTGCTAATTCCCCGATAGGGGAGGAAGTGGAACTGACAACCAGGAGAGAGGACTTGACAAGAGCACAAGGGCACAGGCTCTTGGGGACACCTTCTCAGAGAGCGGCAAAGTTGGAGGCTGAGGGCAAGACAAGCATGAGGCAAAAGCTGGACAGGGGTGGATTGTGAATTATGGGATGAGGCAGGATTCTGGGGCCTGAGTGGTGGGGAGAGGGAGCCTTGAAGACAAGAGTAGGGTGAAAAGACCTCTAGGTCCTAAGACACAAGTTGGGGGAGAATCAGGTTCTGGAACCCACAGCCAGGCCTGGGGACCGCTGAACTAGGCCAAAGTCGACCTCTGGTGGCCACTCAGCGAACTGCAGCCAGACGCGCTCTCCCCTCTACCTTCTACTCCCAGGGTCTACAAGGCTCCCACTCCTCTTCCCATGACCCACCTCCAGCCTCACCTCCCCACTTCTCAAGCCCTCGCTTCCTCCAAGACCCCAGACCCAGGTCCCACATCTATAGGCTGTCCATGTCTTAAGGCACTCAGCTCTGCTTCTGTTGTCATGGTAACCTTCCCCATTCCTCTGCCCTCACGTTGGGAGTTGGAGGACCCTCTGGCCAGGACCCAGGGGTGCCGCTGATGTGGGTTTTGTGTTTGGAGGAAGGGAACACAGTCCAAGGAAGACCACAAGCACATCAGACACAGTCTCCCCATCCTCTTCCATTCTTACCTCCCAGCCGAAAGGAGCTGAGCCCCTCCGGAAGACCAGTGTTAGAGGGGTCAGGATGGGGTCACAGGTGGGAAGAGACCTCCCAGGGCCAGGCTCTCCCTTGTCCTTCACAGCCTTCCCAGACCCAGGCCTTTGGTCTCACAGCCCCTCCCCGACCCAGCCCACCAGCGGACTCCCTCAGCAGGCACCCTCCCCTCTGCTCTGGGACTGGTGCCAGGGTGAGAAGGGGACACTGGCACTGACCATGTCTGGGAATTCCCGCCCACCATGGAGCCAGCGGGAGGGGGTCCCCGTGTCCCTGAGGAGCCAATCACAGCTGGGCTTTGCACTGGGGGGTGGTGTATATCTTTCAGGCCAGCACCCCCTAGGCACTGTCTCCTCTCTGCCTGCCTGGCACCAGCCCGACCCCACTCTGCCCGGGGGGCTCTGAGCCCCCCAGGCAGTCCTCTGATGCAGCCCTCTCCCTTTGGGGACCTAAAGGACCCTTTCCTCTTGGGGATGGCCCAGCCAGGGGTCTCTGTCAAGTCCCTGGTGTCATCGTATGAGACCCGAGTGGTGGGGATGGCTCCAGGACCTCCCCGGAAAAGGGGCTGTGTTTCCTCTCCTTGCTCCCCTCGGGGAGCATCCCCTATCCGCGGTGCATCTGGACCCCCACCCCACCGGGGTCTGGCAGGACCTGGGCAGCGACCTTCACCCCGACGGGGGATAGACAAAACCCTCCTCTCCCTGATCCTCTGCTGTCACAGGTACAGGCAGGGCTTTGGGCTGGAGCCAGTGGGGCTTGCGGAGGAGGCTAAAGCCTACTCCGAGCAGCACCTGGGAAGGCAGCTGGCTGGGGTGTTCAGGCACCTGGCTTGGCACCTGCTTCTCACCGCCCATCTCCTTGTGTCTCTCCAGTGGCTCCGGAAGCCTGGTTGGCATTGACAACAAGATCGAACAAGCCATGGTAAGAGAGAACCTCTTGGTTCCCGCCTCCTTTAGCACACCTCTGCTCCACCCTGCTGTCCGTACCAGGGAGTACGGACTCCCAGCTCCTCCAGCTGCTCATGGCGGGGTTCCCTTGGTCCTCTGACTCCACCTGAACCCGTGGCTCCCCTTGGTCCCTGGCCTGGCTCCTGGTGCCCTAGCTGTCTCTGAACCCAAACCTGGCCTCTGTCCTGCACCCTTTTCCCATCCCATGTCTCCCTCGTTATTGGGGAGCAGGGGAGCTCTCCCAGGCCCTCAAGCCACTGGGCAGAGGGTAAGGCTGAGGTGGCGCAGGAGCCCTGACATATTTTCCCCCGGGCCTCAGGACTTGGTGAAGTCCCACCTCATGTTTGCGGTCCGGGAAGAGGTGGAGGTACTGAAGGAGCAGATCCGGGACCTGGCTGAGCGGAACGCTGCGCTGGAGCAGGAGAACAGCCTGTTGCGAGCCCTGGCCAGCCCCGAGCAGCTGGCCCAGTTACCCTCCTCTGGGGTCCTGCGGCTGGGCCCCCCCGCACCCAATGGGCCCTCCGTCTGAGCCTCCCTTCCCTCACAATGTGCCTTTGGGGGCTGCCAGGCCTTGTGCCAGCTGCTGCCCCCATTTCCTATGCAGCTTTAATGCCCCCTGATCCCTGGGGGTGGGAATCGAAGGCTCAGCATTGGTCTGTCCCCCCAACTTTCCTCCGTCACCTCAAGTCCCCAGGGGCTGGGCTGGGGCATCCCCAGGCCTCGATGGAGGGTTTCAAGATGGGATGTTGGAGGGAGCCCTGCTCCAGAGGGATCCCCAGAGGAATCTCAGCCTCCCCTCCTCCCTCCCTTGGTGTTCTGGGACCCCCAACAACAGATGCCCTGGGGAAGTAGGAGACTTCCTGGCAGAACCCCATCCCCACCTCATGTCCCTGGCAGCACCCCCTCTCCTCTGTCCAGGGGAGAGAGTATGGACAGTATCTGGAAGTTCTGGGATTCAGGTTGTTATTAAAATAATAATTATAATTAAAAAAAAAATCTGAAGAAACTTGAATCTGGAGGTTGGCATCTCATTGCTTGTGTCAAGATGGGCAGGTGTGGGGGGTGCTGTGGCGACAGTTTCCACTTATGGGGACAGATGAGGCCATGAGCTCCCCTGGAGGTCTTGTCCAGACTGGGGAGTTGTACCAAGAGCAGTGGGGAATGGGAGCTGCCAGGTCCTGGGAAGGGGCAGGCCAGGCAGGGCAGATGGAGGGGAAGGGGGAGGGGGCATCTGCCCACGTGCTGGGGGGACAGGGGAACAATGAGGCCTTTGGTGATTGTGCAGGATCCACCCCCAGCTTCCCAGCGAGTCCCCTCTGCGGGTTGGATCCGGGTGGCTACTTGTGGGTGGAGGGGATGGGGGGGCCTGAATGGGCCCCTTGTCTTAGTGCTGGGTGTGGGCCAGATTCCCCGGGCACACAGTGCCTTCGCCAGGCCTGGCCAGCCTCCGGCCCTCGGCTTCCACCCACCGCTGGCTGAGGACAGGCGCTGTGGGTGAGCAGGCCCCTCCCGCAGGCTGGGTTCCTGTCCCTGGCGGAAAGAAGCAGGTAGGGAGAAGGATCCCATCTAGTGGGGAAGCGGGGAAGTGGCAGCCTCCGCGGGAGGGAGGACCCTGGGAGGAGCAGACAGGACCAGGACCAGGACTCGGACCAATGGAGAGCTCAATACGGAGGCCAAGCCCTCTGGTTGGAATCCCTGCCTTCTAGCCCTTTAATTCCCTAGATTTATGATCTCAAGCATTTTCTTGTGTTTTTTTTTTTTTTTTTCCTGAATCTCCAAATGGCACTAACAGTAAAACCAACCTCTGAAGGGCTGCTATGAGGATGACATGACACATGTGGAAATGCTCGAAGTCCCAGGTACTCTGTCCACATCCGGGTTCCCTTCCCTGGCTGCGGGAGAAGTGAGGCCGAGGGTTCAGGGATTGACTTGAGGGTCCTGCAAGGGCCTCGGGGGTTGGGGTCAGGGCCAGGCAGGCTCTCACAATGGGCTAGAACTCTCTCTCCCTCTGGGTTCTCAGCCACTTCGACTCCTCTCCCTGTCTCAGGGAGGGGAGGAAAGGGTGTAGGATGAGTCTTTGAGGAAAGCTTTCCCCCTGGATTCTCTGTTTCTTCATTGCTGTGCTTGAAGCTCCTGAGATATCCCTTAGGGGGTGGCAACTGACCTGCAGCTGTCCCCCTCCCCTCACCCACCCCCACCACCTTATCAAATGCTGGTTCTGTTCCCTGCTGGGGCTCTTATATTGTTGTGGTTCTGGAAAAATGGCTGTGGTCATGAGATTCTTCCGGTGGATTTGGCGAAAGCTTACTCAATGGGTGAGTTTCAGACATTTCCAGTCCTCATGACCTGTTAGGATGGGAGGCACTGGTCAGTGACTTCTAGGTCATGAAGACCTCCTCACCTGGTCTCCTGTGCTCACCCAAGATTGAGAGGGACAAAGGGAGGGATTGGATGGCCAGAGAAGAGGCCATGAGGCTCTCTTGTGTTTTCCTTCCAGCTGACTGATGTCCCCTCTCTGCCTCCCACCCCCACTGTCTCTCCATTCCTTGTCTTGGTTCATAGGTTTTCTTCTGGAAATACAAAGCCAAGCCAACCATTTCAGAACATTGTGACCTCAAGAAAAATGCATTGAAGAGAGTGGAGAAGACTCCCGAGGAAGATGAGATTTTCAAGTTGGTTGAGCCTCCCAAAGAGGCCAAGCTCCCCAAGAGGACCGATCCCTGCGTGTTGGCCAAAACAACAACAGATGAGGCTGGGGTGCCACTGGAGCGTGAGGGCCGGTCCCTGCTGCAGCTGCCCTGCACGGTCCTCAAGTCTCTCTCCATGCTCATGATGTCAACCCTGCAGACTGGCTGGCAAATGTGTAGCCGGAAGGTCAGTTGTACCCCTTTGTCCCTGACACTCCTCTGATCCTCCCCAGTCACTCTCCGCAAAACTCATTCCTACTTCTATTGAGTTGTTCAACACGTATTTCCTGGGCCTCCCTTAAGTGCCAGGCATGGAGGTGCACAGTGAGCAAGTTTCTCTTAGACGAAGGGCTACAGACAAGAGCTGAGGCCCTGTTGGTCCCATATTCTAGGCTGTGACATGGAAGGTACAGGAGGCTCTGGGGTGGCAGGGGAGGGGCATCTTACCCAGGCCTGGGGAGTCAAAGAAGCCTTCCTTCAGAAGAGAGGGTGAGCCAGGACCTGAAAGGTGTAGTCTGACTTGGGAGGGAGTCATGTGGGAGGTGAAAGGTGTGGGTGGAAGACAGAGTAATGGGGAGGGTGGCTGGGCCAGAGTGTATTTGTTGGATCCTAGGGACAAAGCCAGCTCCTACGAAACAGGGAGAATGGCCCAGTTCTGGAATTTAGCTCTGACATTTGAGCAGAGGAGCGACATCACCAGATTTAAAAAAAAATTTTTTTTAAGGAAAGATGCAGGCAGAAATAAAGGTGAGAAAGCAGCAGGCAGGAAGAGAGAGGAGGAAGACGTACTTATCTGTCTATTTATTAAGAGAGGAAGAAGCATTTTCTTTATTTTTATTTAGTTGTTCATCTTGCTTGTCCCCCCAACCCCCACCCCTGCCCCGAGTCTTGAACCTGGATCTTTGGGATATATGTGGACTATGTCTAGTCATGGCTATCAGGACACACCATTTATTTTATCTAGTCATTCATCCTGGTTGTCCCCTCACTAGTGCTGCCCCCTCCTCCGGGCATGAACCCAGGTGCTTGGGATGTATGTGGACTGCGCCAGCCAGAGACAACGAACCTAACCACTACTACCACCAGGGCCAGATTTTGATTCAGAAAGCTCACCTGCACTCATGTGTTGCTGGTGGGAATATAGGGTGGGATATCTCCTCTGGAACACGGTTGAGTAGTTTCTTATAAAAAGGAAGCATGTCATTATCATATGACCCAGCAATTGTACTCTTGGGCATTTATCCCAGAAATCGATGAAATTTTATGTTCATGCAAAACTCTGTATGTGAATGTTCACAGCAGCCTTATTCATCATAGCCCAAACCAACCCAGATATCCTTCACTGAGCACATCATTAAATGGTGATCAATCCACGCCATGGACTAGTTCTCAGCCATAAAAAGGAACACGTTATATTGGGATGTGCGACAATTTGAGTCCATCTCCAGGGAGTTATGCGCCATGAAAACGACCAATCCCACAAGTTAAATGCTGTGAAGTTCCATGTATGTTATATTCAACTCTCAAAATAACAAGAGTAGAGAAGTGGAGACCTGATTAATGGCTCAGTAGGGCAATGCCAGGGGTTTGGAGGGACCGAGGAAGAGGGAGGTAGTTTGGTTATGAAAGGGCAGCAAGAGGAAGTCCTGTGATGATGGAAATGTTCTGTGTCTTAACTTGGTAGGGGGATGCACGAACTGCGCAGTGGTATCACATCCGGTAGAATTCAACACCCATCCACACAGATAGTACAAGGAAAACTAGGGAGATAACATGATCAGTGGAGTTCATCACTGTCACTCTCCTGACTACGATCTTGTACTATAGTTTTGCGAGGGGAAACTAGAAGATTTGTGGAACTCTACTGTCTCTTAAAATGACATGTGAATCTATAATTATCTCAAAATCAAAGTTTTTAAAATTTTTTGAAAGAAGAAAAATTTTTTTTAAAAAGGCATTGAGGAAGGCAGGAAGGCAGGAAGGCAGGCAGGCGGCAGACAGGAAAGAAGAGAGAGGAGAAAGAAGCATTTTATTTACTTAGTAGTTGCCCCTGACCACCCCGCAAACCCTGGTCCTTGGGCTGTATGTGGGCTAATACCCCAGGCTTGGGCTTAACACCTGAGCCACCAGGGAATGCCAAAAAACTTAATTTTAAAAAGGTGCACTCTGGTAGTATTGGGTAGGTCAATCACTTCCAAAGGAGTACAGGTCCCTGGGTTCGAGTCCCCTGGGTTCAAGCCCTGGGTCTTGAGGGAAAACAACCAGTGTGAACAACTGAAAAATAAACATGCTTCTTCCTCCTCTCTCTTCCTGCCTGCCTGTCTACTTGTTTTCATTCCTGTCTGTACTTTAAGAAAAAAAAAAAGCAGGGGAACATGTCTAGATCACTACCAAATCAAGTTATTTTGGCCTTCAATGAAGCATTGCATCATTGATTATTATTATTTCACTTGCTTGCTCTGTGCCGGAGGCTCAGAAGGGGACAAGAGGAGAAGCGGAGGTCCAAGGGCAGTGTTGCAGTGCAGACTGAGAAAGAAGGATGTTCTGGACTGGGGAGAGATATCAAGATAAAACAAGTTAGTGCATTGGAGCGCTTTGTTTTTCTTTTCTTTTTTTTTTAATAAAGGCAGGCAGGAAGGAAGAGAGAGGAGGAAGAAGTGTCTTATTTATTTGTTCATTTTGGTTATTGCCTCTAGCTCTGAGCCACAAACCTGGGTCTATGCTCCATGGTCCATGGTCTACACCCCAGCCGCCAGCTTAGTGCTTGAGCCACCATGGTGCACCAAAATTTTTTAAGAGGTAGAATCACTGTGCCATGTGGTTGATTGAGTGACTGTGAAGAGAGACACAGAGAGAAGTCAGAGCAGGCTGGAGCCATTGACTAGAAGGAAACTGAAGGAGCAGATGCTGACTTAGGGGAGAAAGTGATGAGTTTTGGGGATTGGAACAAGGTGGGTTGAGGTGTCGGTAGGAGACTAACAAGGAACTGTCGGGGATCCCAAGGCCTGGAGGTCAGGAGAGAGCTCTGGACTGCAGACGGAGGTCAGGGTGTATTCTGTCCTTCATTTTAACACTCCATGAAATCCTAGTGGGGACTCCATGGTGGATCAGACAACAATCCCTGTCTTCCAGGAGCTTGCATTCCAATATTGAAAACAGATGTGTCTACAGAAAACTGGGGTATGAAATGTGGTTGGACAGGGCAAACACAAGAGTAGAGACAGCCTGAGGAAGCTTCCTGGAGTAGGTGGCAGTTGAGCAGAGGTGCAGTGGAGGAGGTAGAAATGGACAGAACTTTGCTGTCTACTGCAGGTGGTTTTTCCAGGGGTTTCTCCCTAGACCGAATATTGACATATGCATACCTTCTGTCTCTTTCTCAGTCATCTGTAAGTTCTACCTCAGTTACCTCCCAAATGAGGAGCGGGTCCCCTTTGGAGTCACCGGAAGCTGAGATGCTGCGGGAAGTGTACCTGGTGCTTTGGGCCATTCGGAAACAACTTCGGCAGCTGGCCCACCGGCAGGAGCGGCATAGACGGCGCCGTGTACGGGCTCACACTTGCACCCAACCTGACCCAGTTCAGGGCTTGAAACAGGATGTCCGGAGTCCCCTCTAGGGGGGATCCCCACAGTCTCAGAAAGCCCCACCTCACTCTTACGTAAAGTTGATAGGAGAGGTTAGGGCAGCAGGCCAGGAGTTGTGGGTAAGGAGAAGTTTTCATGCTGTCACCTCTCACTGGAGTCCAAGATCAGGGCTGGGGTCCCTTGTACTCCCCTTCATTACGTTTATTCAATTTGTAAAAAAAAAAAAAAAAAGTCAAAACATTGGAAAATAAGTATCAAATATTTCTGAGTAGATATGGTGTTCTGTGTCTGGCAATGTGAGGAACCCGGGTGGGACAGCAGGGGATGCTTGACATGCCTGCCCCAACACGTAAGTAAGTGGTGGGGAGTGGAGGGTGGGTCTGTCGGTGCTGCCCTTGGGTTTGCTCTTCTAAGCGCTGATTGTCTTTGGCAGCTCTGCCAGGCCGGTAACAATTGCAACTGTACCCTTTTATTGAAGACACACCATACCTGGGTCCTGAGCTAGGGCCCTGCGAACACCCACCACTGGGTGGGGGGGGCACGCCCCCGCCCATGCGCCTGAAAACTACAGCTCCCAGAGGCCTCTGCGGCCACCCAACCCGCCGGCCCGGGCGGGGCGGGAGGCCGTGGCGATTCGGAGTGAGATTGAGGGGCGGTGGCTGCCAAGAGGGGAACTCTTGGAGCTCCGTGTCCCTTCTGCGACTTAGCCTGCTGTCTTGACCGGTCACACGAAGGCGCAGAGGGGGCTCCCCAAGGGAAAGCAGGGATACTTCACAGGAAAGCAAAATTAGGGAATTTCAGGGTTCCCGGGCTGGCGGGGCGGGGCGAGGGTGGAGGAGGGAGGGATGGCTTCGGGCCTGCGAGGGTGAGGTGGTCAGAGGAGGGTGCCTATGGCAGGTGGGGAAGTGAGGAGCTACTGGAGGGTTTTCTGGAAGCTTCCAATTCACTGAAGAAAAAACAGCCACACCCCTTGCACCCCCACACCACCAGTTTCTACCTCGAGAGATTTCGACCCCATGACTGAGTGGCCTTTTCCGAAGCCTGTTCACTGTCCACCTCACCTCAACATTTATAGCCACAGCACTATCACCTGCCATTTCCAAGCACCTGTGACTTTTTAAATATTATTCTAAGTAATTCTCATTTTTATGACGAGTTAACCGCTTCCAGTTTTTAGAGGAGAAAACTGAGGGACAGAAAGGTCATGCGTAAGATCCTGCTGCTTTTATTCAGCCAATTAATGAGTTAACACAGGACATGTCGCCTGTGTGTGCCACGTGTACACACATGTTACATAGCAGATGTTCAATATGTGAATGAAGTGACTGGGAATGTCGAGTTTAATCTGAAGTGAAAGCTCCCGGTTTTCAGGAAGGTCCTCAAAACAGATTGACACACAGTGGCTCAGTTCTAGAGCTTTCAGTCACGAATTATTCACCCCATCTCCATTAGGAACCCTTCTGGAGTCTGTATCCCTGGAAGCCCTGAGGTTGAATGGGTCCCAGGACTTCACAGACAGTCCAAACATGTCTTAGGGTTCAAGAGGGATATTTGGTCAGAGGGACAGCATATACAAGGGTGGTCCTTACATGCAACCTATGGGTGCCCTGGTTCTACCATCTAGGTTTGTGTGAATACACCTGTAATGTTTGCACAACAATAGAATCACCTAAGGACATACTGCTCAAAACTTAGTACTTTGCTATCTAAAATCTGGCTCCTCTCAGTTCTTATAGATGGCCTCCTCTTCCTATTGTAAACCTAAGGTTTTGTTGAGAGGAGGGAAGGATGAAGGCCGGACTCCCCAATGGGTCATTGACAAATAGCCTTGCAAGTAGCTACAGGTCTAGGAGCCAATTCACCCGTGAGACTGTGCGTATAGAAAGACTGCTCTTTCTTTCATTCTTTTTTTGGCTTCTTCAGCGTCTTGGGAGTGAGAAAGGAGAAAACGTGAGTTCAGCCAGCAGCCAAGGGAGCTGCTGGCACCTCCCACCCATCTCTCCCTACCCAGACATGATGGAATCTTGTCTGGGCTTGGCCATAGCAGGGCAGGGAGATGTGGTAGAGAAAGGAATGGACGGAAGGGGAAGTTTCATAGTCTTGGTGCGCATTGGGGCTCCTTCCTCCCCACCTTAAATAGTCCAGCACAGAGCCTTAGAAGCTACTTCCCAGTAGGAAAGCATGTGGGAATTCATGGGGTGGAGATTGGGGGGACTTGAGGAGGGGAAATTCTTAATCCAGTGCTCTCCTGGTAGAGAACAGTATGGGACAGAGTGGCTCCAGGGAAATCTGCCTTCTGATGGCAATTTTGAGCAGAAGTCCCACCTCAGACACCATTTCCACCCATCCCCATTGGAGAGCCAGGCACTTTTTCTCCTCCCTGAGGTTCCTGGATTCCCAAAGGCAAAGTGTAAATGGGGCTATGGGTGGCCCCAGTTGGAATGGGATGGAGATGTCTTTTATTTTCAAAATCCACTCTTCCTATTAGAGAGGGGGACCTGGAGGTGTGGGGAGCAGAGTGAGAGTGCTTGTCCTCTCTTTCTTCCACACCCATTAGCTGGTTTCCCAAACATTTCATGTATTTTCTCGACCCCCTGCAACCACCCTACAGTCTATTCTCCATACAGCACCATTCCTCTGCTTAAACCTTCCAGTGGCTTTCCATTGTCCTTGAGAAAAAAAATCCAAACTCTTCCCTTTTCTAAAATGCCCATCTCTCAGGTCTTGGCATGTTGGGCTTCTTGCCAGTTTGGACTCTACCATTATTGAGACTTCTTCATGAACTCTTTTCCCTGACCTCCCGATCATGAGCTCAGAGAACCACTGTTACTGCCACCCTCTATTTCTGCTCTATTTGTTCATAGTACTTAAGAAACGATCAGTCTTTTTGTTTCCTAGTACCCTTGGGAGGCAGCAGGAAATGCAGTAGTTAAGAGCATGAGAAGAGGTGTAAATGAACATTTCCTGCATGTGTACCCTTGTGTAAATTGGTTAACCGCTTCAAGCCTCAATTTCCTTATGTATCAGATGAGCATCGACTTAGTACCTGTGTCAGGATTGTCATGAGGACCAGGAAGATGATCCTCACAGCATAAGGACTCGACAAACGTTTGCTAATGGTTAAGATTTGCCATTTAGACCTTAGCTCCATGGCCTAAAACAGCGCTGAATGAAGCAGCTGGAGTGTGTGGGAAGTACACTCCAACCAGCTGTTTCCTGGAGGGAAGGTCCTTTGAAAGTGATAAAGAGCAATTGACAAGAGTCAAGAGATGTTGGTCTTGGTCTCAATATCACTACCAATTAGCTACAGGACTTTCCTTCACTGAACCTTGGGATCTTGAACAAACTGATTGCTTTGCTTCCCACCAACTTTCAGAAGAGGGGTTTGGTTTCTGTGCTCCTTTTATCCAAAACCTCAGTCTGTCTTAGGAACATGTGGTCCTTCCAACTTTCCTCAAGCACCTTCTTCCTAACAGTCCAAAGCTGCCCAGAGAGACTTGACCCCTGTAAAACATTCTTGGTTTAAGCCTTTGAACCCAGAGACAAAGTCCCAGTCCTAGACACCAGCTCTCCTAGGAAGCAGATCCTCCTTCAGACTCATTCAGTTTGGTATTTGAACCCTTTTATAAATGTAACTGTCCACCCCCCAACCCCGCACTCTTCCCTAACTACTAACTACTAACAACTACTAACCTGTTTTCCCTCTCCATATTTCAAGAATGTCATATAAATGAAATTGCATAGAAGGTAATCTTTTTCCCACACAACATAGTTCTCTTGAGAGTCATCCAAGCTGTTGCAAGTATCAATAGTTTGTTCCTTTTTATTGATGAGTGGTTTCCATGGTATGGATGTACCACAATTTATTTAGCCAGTCACCCATTAAAAACTGGATTTTTCCACTCTGGGTTGTGACAAAGCATTTGTGAACACTTGTGTACATATTTTTGTGCAAACATGCATTTACATTTCATTCACAAGAGTTCCGTTGTTGGGTCATTTGCTAAGTGCATGTTTTGTGAGAAATGGCCACATTCTTTGCCAGACTGGCTAACCCATTTCACACTGCCAGCAGTAATGTTTGAGGGCGCCAGTCACTCCACATCCTCCCCAGCATTTGGCATTACCAGTTTTAGAAGGTTTCAGCCATCCTCATAGATGTGCAGTGATATCTCATTCTGCTTTTAATTTGTATTTCCCTTACGACGAATGCTGTTGAACATCTTCCTGTGTATGTTCAAATAATTGTCACCTGCCTGTCCTGTTTAGTGAAATGTCTGTGCATATGTTTTCTCTATTTTATAACTAGATGGTTTGTTGTTTTAATTTTGGAGTTTTGAGCATTTAAAAGATATATTCTGGATGTACTAAGGACTTAGTTGAATGCGTTGAATGTGTTACTTGTAAATATATTCTTCCAGTCTGTAGCTGTCATTCATTCTTTTAGCAGAATCACAGAGCAAAACATTTTCATTTTGATGAAATCCGTTTCATTAATTTTTACTTTTTCTGATTGTGTCTTTGGTGTCAGGTGTGAGAATTCTTCTATTAGCCCTGGTTCCTGAAGCCTTTCTCCTATGTTTCTTTCCTATGCCTTATGATTGACCGTATTTTGCTGTGTATAATGCTTTTCCATGTATAATGTGTACCCATGTTTTCAGCCCAAACTTTCAGGTCAAAATCTCTTGTTTTAAATTTTTAATTCAAAATTTTATTTGTTTGTATTTCAATACTTTTTGTGTATTATAAATGAATTTTAACATTTATTTTTTAACATTGCGGTACAAGAAATTTTATGTAACACCAAAGCACAAGAACAGATACAGGTCCAAGAGGCATCTCTTCAGATGACACACTCTGGGAGGAGGACCAGAGGGTCTCTTGGCACCTCTGTGGCCATGCTCTTTAGCATATTTTACAATTGTTAGCTTAAAGCTTGAGGTGTCTGTATTTTTGTAAAAATACTCAGATCAATTGCTAGCTTCTGCCTGAAGTGTACAAAGGAAAATATTACACTGTTCACCCCATCTTAACAAGTCAGAGCCACTTTGTGGACAACAATACATCACTCTGTTTCATTTTGTTGAATCGTTGGCTGAAATTGCTTTCATTGCAAGTTTGTCGTGTTCAGCAAAACCTTCCAGGATTATTTTGGATATGGATATCATTATTGATTTCTAGAGCTACTCCTAAGCATAAATAAAGGAATACAAAACATTTATATAAATATGGAATTGGTATTACCCATGTATGATGTGCATCCTTATTTTTTCCTCACAAATTTGGGCAAAAAAAAGTACTCATTTTAAACGGCAAAATATAGTATATTTAAATCTGTGATCCATTTTCATTTAGTAACTACATAAGGTGTGAGGTTTAAGAAGATTTATATTTTGATTTATAGATGTCCAATTCCCCTGGAATCATTTGCTGAAAAAGTCATCCTTTCTCCTTGAATTTCTTTTGTGCTTTTGTCAAAAATCATCTGAGGTGTGCTCTGGTGGAGCAGCAATTAGGTCAATCACCTCGGAAGGAACAGGCCACATGCCCCTGGGGTTAAGTCCCAGGCTTGGGAGGAAGCAACCAGTATGAACAACTAGATAATATATAATGAAGATACTTCTTCCTCCTCTCTCTTCCTGTCTACCTGCTTACTCTATTTCATTCCTGCCTGCCCCTTTCCTTAAAAAAAAAAAAAAAATCATTTGAGCGTGTTTCTGTGGGTCTATTTGGGATTCTTCTTTCTGTTCCAGTGATCAATGTGTCTGTTCCTTTGCTCTCTCCCCCCCCCCCCCCCCTCTCTCTCTTAAATAGAGGAAGAAAGGGAAGGGAAAGGAGAAAGAGGCATGTAAGAAAGGAAGAGGAGGAAAGAACAACTTTATTTGGTGGTTCATTTTGGTTTTTCACCCTGGCTCCAGGTCTTGAACCCAGGTCCTTGGATGTATATAGTTTTCACACCAGCATTTCAGCTGCCTGAGCCACAAGGGTTTGCCCCATCCCACATTGTCTTGATACAGCTGTAAGCCTTAACATTGGGTAGAGTGATTCTCCCATTTTATTCTTTTTCAAATATGTTTTAGTTATGTTATTTTTACCACGCAGCTACATTAAAGAATTTTTAATGAAGAGATAGCTTTTCATTGTGACTCAGGGTATGTTGTCATTCCATTTAAGAGCTCTCCAGGGCATCCTGTAGCATTTAGGAGGAAATCCAAACTCCTAAGCTCTGCTCCTGGCTGTGGTGTCTGTGCACCTGCCTGGCTTCCTGTCTCTAGGTTTGTCTTTGCTGTCACGTCCATGGTGCATGGCTGGTTTCAGTGTATTTCTCTTCCCCCTGGGCCTCTGCAAATGCGGAATCTTTGGTTTTGATTCTCCATTGGCTTGCTCCTAAACCTCCTTCAACTTTACTCCAGAGAGGCCTTCCCTGGATCCCCGCCCCCCTGTCCCCTGGACTTTGTTCTCTGCTGTGTCCTCGGGCTTATGCAGCACAGTTGCCTGGTATGCAGTAGGTGCTCACTGGGTGTTTGGGATAAGGAAGGGTGACTCAGGGGATATGGATTACTTAGTCCTGACCTACACACCCAATAAGTTCAGCCAGGGGTTCGGACTCACTTCCTGTTTCTCTGATTGTGCTGCCCTCCCACACTATGTTCCTCAAGAGGACCTTAAAGACCCAGGAGCCTGGCACCCCCAAAAGTCCCCTGTGTGCACCCTGGTGTCTCAGATGGCTGGGATGTGAATCATGTAAAACCCAAGAGCCCAGGTTTGCAACCCCGGGTTGGGGAACCCCTAAAATGAACAAATTAGTAAAAATGTCTTTCTTCCTCTTCTTCCTGCCTTCCTTCCTCTTAAAAAAAAAAAGTTCCCAGAAAAGGCTCCAAAGGCCTGTCCTGTGCCTTCCCAGGCTTCAGAAATAACTGGTTCACTTCTAGAAACAAGACAGGCCCCAGGGGAGAGAGAGCAAGCCATGCACAGGAGGAAGAGCCAGCCTAGCTTTTGCATTCAGGAGACCTGGGTTCAAATCCTGCCCTTTTTGGCTATGTGATCTTGGGCCAGAAAGTCAACCTGTCTGAATCTTAACTGTCCTTATCTGGAAAATGGGGTATATATTTATGTCACGTGCATGTATAAATATGGAGTACCTTGCACAGGGCTTGGTACACGTGAATTGGCAAGAGGCAAAGAGCTCTTCTCCTAAACGGGTTATTAAAGAAGTGGTTCTCAGCATCCCTTGAGAGTGATGGAAATGCAGACTCTCAGTCTGGGTCCCAGACTAACTGAATCCGAAGGTCTGGGGGAGGAGGTGGAGAAAAGTGTCCAGCAATCTGTCTTAAATGTCCAGTGAAGTGTGAGAATCACTGCCACGTGGAATGGGAATGCATCAGATTCTGAAGTCTAGGACACATCAGAATCACCTGTGGGGCACACCCCTGTGGCTCAGCAGCTGAGATTCTGGCTTACTGCCCATGTAAAGCCCAAGGACCAAGATTCGTGACCTGGGGGAACTGCCAAAGTAGATGTCTCTTCCTCCTCTCTCTTCCTGCCTGCCTTCCTTCTTCTTCTACAAAGCTCTTTATCTGGGAGTTTGTTAAAAATGAAGATTCTTGGCCTCATAGTCAGACTGAGGTGGGGCCTGGGAGTCTATATTTTGACTTGAGAGTACTTTGATTGCGTGGGACGGCATGCACCAGCTCAGGTCGGGGAGGTTAAGGGCTCTCCTTGGGTGGGAGAAAGGATATAGAGCTGGAGAAGGAGTAGGGCCCCCAATGCCCACAAGAAGGAATTTGAACTTTACCCTAAAGTCTCTGAGGAGGAAAGGGACGATATGAAGGGAGTGCTTACCGACCCTGGACACCTGCCTCTGCCCCACCCCGGAAGTCATCCCAGCCTGGACGTTGTTCAAACCGTCTGAAGGGGCGGGGTCTCTAGGGGCGGAGTCTCTCCCGCCACCCGCCCCCTCGGTCAAGTCCAGCCTCTCCCGTCCTCTGAGGTTGCAGATTGGGGGAGGCGGGGTCCGCCGGCTTTAGCGCGGGCTGGGTTCCTTGGGGTGGGGATCTGATAGGGTTCCTGCGGGCCTCGGCGGGGCGGCCGCCGAGATTGGGAACTTGAACGCCCTGTCCCCGTTTCGGTCCTGAGTGCCAGGTGGCGCTACGGTGCGCGGACGCCTCTGCCTCACCTCCCTGGATCTCTGGATAAACTCGCGGGCTTCAGCGGTGACCGCGAACAGTGCACATCCCTAGTGAGCCCATTAGAGCCCCCAACCGCTCGCAGCCCCGACGGCATTAGCCAATGGGGAGCGCCTGCCCCGAACCCTTAAACACTTACGGGCTGTTGAGCGTGGTTACGTGGAACGTTGGTGATGCTGGTTCCCCAGGACAGTTAATTTCTAACTAAAACCACGTTAGCGAACCCTGTCCGCTGGCCAAGAACAGTCTCCGCCCTCCCCCCACCCCCCCCACCCCCCCACGCCCCGCTCCTCTCTCCTGTCTGCTACTCTTCTTGTTGCCTTGTCGACTATCATGGGTTACTTCATAAGCCGAGCTTTGCAATGAGGACTTTAGTCCTAGGGACAGGCCATCCCTTAGACCATCATCAGTGTTTTCCGAATCAGCAGATTATGGCTCAGAGGTGCTCAGTAACTCCTTAAAGTACCAGGGTTGATGATTTTAGATTGGACACAGGTCTGCCTACCAGCCCAGTCATTGCCTTCCCTATCTCCCTCATCGGATGGGGATGTTCTTTACTTCCCCGCTCATCTTTCTCTTTCTCAGTCCCTCCTCCATCTTAGCTGATGTGGGGCGGGAGGCTGGGGTCCTGAGGAGAAGTGGGAGTCCTGGGCAGGAGGGAGGAAGGGCTGCTGCAGCAGATGTCACAGTCCTCTGTGGGATGTGAGTCCCTCCTGCTCTTCTCTCTGTTCCCAGGAGCAGACTTGGGACATGGAACTGCAGACGTGGGCTCTGTACACACAGGCACTTTTGTGGTCACACACAGTGTCCAAGTTCACTTCTCACCTGCAGCCCCTTCTGTCCCTCCAGAACAGAATCCAACCTCCACCCTCTGCTCACCACTTCGTTTCCAGAGTCACAAGCTTTTCTTAGGTCTGGGATACCCACAGAAAAGGCTGAAGGCCTGTCACAGTGTGTGTAGAGGATGGAGCAGTAACTTTTGGGGAGAAGGTGGGAGCTGATTCTTAGGGCTCTGCTAGAAGCCTAGGTTTCTGTCTCCCAAGATCTGTGTCTAAAGTCTCAGTTTCTTAAGCACCGTTCCTGGGTTGCCATGTCAACCACCCTTGCCTAATTTGAGCGACCACCCCAGACCTTAGGATTTTGGAGGCCACCAGATAGGCATGGCTGGTCATGGGCTCTCCTCATCAACTTCTCCATATAATAAAACCTCCCTCCCACGACCATCCCTTCCCCTGTGTTGACAGGGCTGCATCTGGATTCCCTTTCCCCAGAGGGGCCCCCTTCCTCTAACACCCCACCACCAGACTTCCCTCCCCAGTGTCTCCAACATTCCACCTGTCTCCCGCCTCCTACCCTTTCTCTTCCTGCTGTTTCCCTTGGCAACTCTCTGCAACCTGGAGAAACCCTCCTAAGATGAGATGGTGTTTCTTGACCAACTATCTCCTCCCTCAGGGGGCTTCCAATTCCTCTAATCTCCAGGGTTGGGGATGCTGCCAAGGTGAAAGTGTGGGCTAGATCCTGGGAGATATGTGATCTGAGCCTGAGGTGCTGTTTCCCCCAGCTGCATTAGCTTTCCGGGGCTGCTTTTATAACACATTGCCACAAACTGCGGTTTAAAACAACAGAACATCATTCTCTGACAGTTCTGGAGCCCAAAATGAACTTCGATGAGCTGAGCAACATCAAGGTGCTGGCGAGCTGTGCTCCCTCCAGCTCTAGAGGAGGACCCTCTTCTTGCCTCCTCCAGCCTCTGCTGGCTGTTGCACACCTTGACTTATGGCCACATAGTTGTGGCTCCAGTCTCTGCCTTTATCACATTGCCTCCTCTTCTGTATCAAGGCTCCAGATGACTCCCTCTTATGACACTTCAGACTAGACCTGTTATAACTGGGAGGTTATTATCCAGCCTTCACACACACACACACGCACACACACACACACACGTAAGTTTAGTCCAGGAACTGGGGATAAGTCAGGAAAGATGAGAAACAGATGTCTCAAAACCAGCACTTAGTCCACTCCAGGCAGTTTGCCTTGGAGTGGAGTTGAGGGCCACAAAAGCCTAGAGGGTATGACTACATTCCTCCCCAGTTTGTGCTTCCCAAATAGTATTTGACCAGAGGTCTCCTTCATGCCACCTACCCTGATCTTGAGTTAGGAAGCTCTAGGGATTGAGGGTGAAAGCCTGGGCAGCCAGACAGACCTAGGGGTAGACTGAGGTATCACCACTTACCAGATGTGGTTCTCAAAACATGGATAACGGCTTAGGCTAGCGGCATCTGCATAAACTGGGAATTCATTAGAAATGTAAATTATTGGGTCCCACTCCAGATCTCAAGAATCAGAAACTCTGCAGAGCCTAGTGTTTGTAGAAAGTCCCCTGGGAGACTGCAATGCACATTGCAGTTTGAGAACCACAATTTTAGACTCCTCACTACAAATGTGGATAATAAAACCCAGGACAAACACATCGTGATTGGTAGTGTTTTGGTCAACCGTTTCTAGCCAAAGCATAGGCTACGTACATGCCAAGGACCGGGGTGTCCCAGGCTGGGGACAGCAATCAAGATGGACAATTAAATAAAAATAAATGAAGTACTTCTCTCTGTCTGCTCTCCTCCTGCCTCCCTGCTCACCTTCATTTCTACCTGCAATTTTCTTAAAAAAAAAAAAAAAAAAAGGAATTCACCATAGCCCCCAACCTTGCCATTCACAACAGAGACTGAGTCACAATGTGATGATGACAGGGCGGGTGAGGTGTCCACAGCTAAAGGATGGCCTGCTGTACTGAGGGAGCCCAAAGAGGGAAGGAAGGAACACTTAGTTGCTTTACTTTGTTATGGAGGCACCGAAGCGGTCCTTAACTGGACCGTTAAGTTAAAGTTGTCTTATTTGGCGCACCGAGAGGAGCGACACTCAGGATTCTAGCAGGATTCTAGCAGAAGCTTGGCGTAAAGCGAAACACAGCGTACGTTTCAAAAGGAGAAATGGTCCTGATGAGGATCCGTAGGACGCCACAGCCTTCCGCCCGAAAACTCTGCCCAGGGGCGGGTCCGAGATTCTGAGGGCGGAGCAACGGAAGTGACGCCAAGAGGGCCGATAGGGCGAGGTGTGGTTAGTGCTCCCGCTCTCTTAGGCAGGGGCTAACGGTTTCCGGTAGCGACTTAAGAGGGGCGGGAAGAGAGGATGGCAATGCTGTCTGTTGTCCCTTGACCCGCAGCAGCCCCACACCCCTGCAGTCACACCAAAATGTTGGGCGGTGGAGAGTCAGAGTTGGAGTCGGTGAAAGGGGAAGAGGCCGTAGTAGTCCCGGGGCAACCGCCAGAACCCCGCGCCTCAGAGCCCGGAGCCCCAGTGCCCGAGCCCGGCCTGGACCTGAGCCTGAGCCTGAGCCCGAGCCCGCAGCCCGTGAGCCCGGAGCGGCTAAAGCGGAGCCCGTCCCGGCGGAAGGGGCGAGCGGACCGGCGGGGCGGGGCTCGCAAGGGGCGGCAGGTGAGCGAGGGGTAAGGCCAGGCCACTGGCCAGCGGACGCTCCCGCGTCCACCTTCACCTCCCTGCTCTCGGTTCTCAGGTCCGCTTCCTCCTGGCGCCGCCCTCACCGGTTCGATGCGAACCGCCGCCGGCCACCTTCGCGTCGAGCGAGAGGCCCGCAGCCCCGCAGGACCTGGCGGCGCCGGTGCAGCAGAGTAGCTTGGCCCTGAGTCTCGAGCTGCAGGCCGCGCGGGCCGCTGTTGGGGGCCAGTTCGATGCCGCGAAAGCCGTGGAGGAACAGCTGAGAAAGTCGTTCCAGACCCGCTGCGGCCTGGAGGAGAGCGTGGCTGAGGGTGAGGGGGGCAGGCGGCCTGCCGGGCAAGGGAATGGGGATTCAGGGCGCCACTCACTCCCGCTACCCCTGCGGTCTCAGGGCTGAACGTGCCGCGCTCCAAGAGGCTCTTTCGAGGCCTGGTGAGCCTGCAGGTGCCGGAGGAACTGGTTCTGAACGCAGCGCTGCGGGAAAAATTGGTTCTGCTGCCGCCGCAGACCCGAACCCCGCCCCCAAAGGTGAGGCCAGGGCCCGATCCCCCGCCCCCAGGTTCTAACCTCGGGTATGGTAACCTAGCTTTGGTTTCAACCTTTAACAGGAGCCACCTGGGCCAGGGCCAGACATGACTATCCTCTGTGACCCAGAAACATTGTATCATGAATCTCCGCACCTGGCCTTGGAGGGTCTGCCCGCTCTGAGACTCCAACCCCGGCCCCGCCCTTCAGAAGACACCTTTCTCATGCATCGAACACTGAGGCGATGGGAAGCCTGAGACTTGGAGGCCGGGCCCATCCGGATTTCTAGTTAATTGTTGTGAAAAATATTTTTTCAGAATAAAGTGGTTTTACTAACAAATTGGACTCTTCTTGGAAGCCAAAAGAGGCCCTAAAGCAGTTAAAGTTGGGTTCAAAATGCCATTTTCTAGCTCCACTTCAGCTCTTCCAAAGTTACTCTAAAACACCCAGTAATTTTTTCAACAAGTTTTTTTGTGGAGGAGAGATGAACTTTATTTCAGGTTTCACATCAAAATTTACTTTACACCTCTGTATTCGTGTGTGTAGATCTGACAGGCATTCAACAATCTCCCCAATAGCTGAACGCCTGTCTTCTTTAAGCGGGGTGGTCCAGACAGAGAGGAAGCAGGGCTTCTGTTGGGATGCATCCCTTCCCACCAGCTAAAAAATGCCAGACACAGGTGTGGGGGCCACTGCCCTAAACATCAAGTTTATTGTGCTGTTCTCAACATTCCAAACCCAACCCCCTGGCCCAGTGGGGGACAGCAGAGGGAAGGATTTTCACAGTACCTGTGTGCTTCCCCACCAAACTTCCCACTCTTAACCCTCAGTCCATCTATCCATGGTCCACTGAAACGCAGCTAGTCACAAGGGCCGAGGAGGAATGGGAATCTCCTTGGGAGAACAGGAAAAAGAGGGCTGAGAACTTGATACCCCCCACCTCCCATGCCCATAGGAGAACAGAGATCAGCAAACAGTCCATGCCATCCAGCCCACGGCTGGGGGAGAGGAAGATGATGGTAACTCCAGCACAGCTGGGCCTGCTGCTCAGGTGTCAGAGGTGTAGGGAGGAGGCTGGGGCAGCAACAGAGGAAAAAGCTTTCTTTGCAGATCAAGAAAAAACTATTTTTGGAGTTAGAAAGGAAAGACCTAGGGGATACTTTCCTCTTCCCCCAGGTCCTTAAGAGCAGCGGGCAGCTTCTTCACACTTTCTGTTCAGGGGGCCACTCAGTCGCTGGGGGAATGGGCCTTGTGGAACAGGTACACAGGACGCTGGAAGCCTGAGGGGAGAAGATGCAATCAGGTGGGGTTGTTGGATCTCAAGATTCACTACAGGGTCTGTACTGTCTCAGCAAGGGTGAGCTCCCATCTATCCCTGACTCCAAAATAAGCCAGTCTTACCTTTGGCATTGTTGTGGGGTGTGGCCACAAGCTCATAGCTGGAAAAGCCCACCTCTGGGGATGTCAGGTAGGAACTGAACTGCTCTGGCTTCAGCTGGATTCGATAGTAGTTCTTGCAGATTGTTTCCTAGGGAGAAGGGCAGGGGGTTACTTCAGCTTGTTGCCTTCTCCCCTGGAGGATGATAGCCATCCAGTGGGCCTTTTTTACCTTGTTCTGAGTCCTCTTCTGCTTTCTCAAGCCCTTTCTTGCCTCAAAGGAATGACAGTCCCAATTTTCACTGAAACCCAACTTACCGTGAGAGTCTTTCTCTTGCCATAGGATGTCCAAGGTTGGGGTTCCAAGACCAGGATGCCCCCAGGGCGTAGGTGCCGGTAGATCCGGCGAAACATGCGCTTCAGCCCCTCATCTCCCCAGTTCAGATGCACCCACTTGGTGAGGCTGAGGCAGAGCACCACATCATATTCTGGTTTCTGGGCCTCCACCAGCTCATCTCGATCCAGCACATAGTTACCCTGAGGGCAAGAACCAGGAGCAAGGTCAACAGAGGCATTTGAAAAATCACTGCCCCCCATACAATCTCTGCCACATCTTCTCTGACAGTCTTCAGGCTAACTCCCAAACAGTGGCCTCTTTGAAGAGCTTTTTCTCCACTTACCCTCCTACCTGTTTTTTATTCGTAGAAAACCAAACATAAAAAGGGAACCTTGGTAATTTAAAATTAAGCAAATTATCCTTGAGATCTCCACATTTGGGGGTCAAACTGCAAAGAGAATGCTGGAGTTCTCCCTGTCTAGTTCCTTTTCCCACTCTACAAACATGAGGCTTAGTGACTTAACATGCAAAGGGAGCTCACCCAGGTACGAAAGCAAGACCCAGGAGCGTCCTGGTGGCTCAGGTGCTAAGCTGATGGCTTAGGGATACAGCTAATGTGAAGTCAGGATCCCGAGCAAGGGTAACCACCAAAACTAAATACTTCTCCCCACTCTCAACTCTCTTGAAAAAAGGGGGTGAGGGAGAGATCTGGTGGTTATTTCCCTGTAATTGGGGCTGGCAAAGCTTCAGACCTATTCCTTCTTCCCAGAGAAATGGAGAACCAGATCCCTCAGGAAACCGTTTTTAGATAAACTCTTCAGCACTCCCTGCAGAAGCCATTCTTTTAGGCTTGACCCAACAATACCAAACAGTCCTGCAGACTGAGGCATTTTATAAGGAGCTATGTACGTTCAAGGGACAGACATCTGCAAGAACAGTACCGTCCCCAATCCTGGCAGAGGACTCTGACTTCCTCATCCCACTAACTAGGGTCAACGTAGAGATGATCTGTAGCCAAGCCACTTGGTTTCTGACCACTGATGCTCTTTAACCAACCCTTCATCTAATGCAAACAAGGTCCCAAACAAATGACAATCTGTAAATATTAGTTTACCACTACCCAAATCCTCCCCACACCGATGTGGATGATACCCATTGTTTCTTGCACCTTCAGTAGGTTGGAGGACAAGTTTCCATCTGGACCAAATCACTTTGTGAGCATCAGCAGGGCCCCCAAAAGGAATCTATTGAAATGGTCTGGATTCCGGCTCAGGCCAGGTGCAGGGCAAAAGGAGTACCTATCTTGGGGCTTGTAGTCATGACAAAGGACCCTAGACAGAGTCCCCCTTCCCAGGTTATAGAAGACACTGCTGGGTGAATCAGTTGCAGATTCAGAACCTTAGGATCTGGTTCTCCCAATGAGGAGTGCTTACAAAAAACCGCTCTGAATCATCAACTTCCCCTATCAGGTTGCCATTTAATCTCAACTTGATGCCTGGCCCCTCTGCCAAGAGCCTTTGGACCCGCTTACCGTGACGAAGACAACATTGTTGGGGAAGACTGATGTGTCTGCTCCATCCAAGGGCACTTGGGGTGCAGCAATGGGACCCCTGCTGGCTGTTAGTGAGGCTGGGAAGCAGCTCCTCTTTCGAATGGTCATGGTCCCTTCTTCACTCTCTGCTTCTGGGTTCCCCTCAGAAGTCTGAGGTGGCAGACGCAGCTCTTCTGATAGGTAGTGTCGGATGTTTTGGCGGGCTGAGTGGATGAGCCGGGCATCGATATCCAGGCCCACCATGCGGGACGGACCCCACTTACAAGCAATGCTCAGGGTCAGATGGCCCACATTGCAGCCCAGATCTAGAACATCTCGACCCCGGAACCACTCAGGCTTCAATACCCGAAGGCGCACATCCTCACAGGAAGGATTACGGTACCCATAGTACTTGCAGTAATTCCCATACTGGAACTTGCCATGCTGCTTTTTGAAGCCTGCTGCAGGTAGTGGATGGAGATGGTGGCGGCCTCCCCCACTTCCTCGGCCCTTTTCCTTGGGACCCTGGCCTCCACCCCTAGCCCCGACCTCTGACTTGCTGGAAGTCCTGCGACGTTTTCGATGTCGTGAGGAAGACGAGGGTGCAGAGGTAACTGAGGCAGCTGGAGGGGCTGAAAGGGAGCCTGAGGGGCCCTGCAGGGCAGATGGGAGGGGAGACACGACCTCATCCCTGCAGTTGATGGCTGTGTTGAGTTCATAGGGTTGGGGGGCATCTCGGTTCTGGCCCCCCCTATGCCGCTGCTGCTGTGCGGTGCCCTCCCCATGAAGTGAGGGAGTGAGGGGGGCTGTGGGCAGCACAGAGTGGCTATCATTCCCTCCAGATGCCTGTTGCTGCTGGTGATGCTGTCCCCGGTGTCTATGCCGCTTCCGACCAGTCTTGAGTGGCGAAGCAAGAACCACTTGGGCCTCATCAGTGCAAGTATTGAGACTGAGCGGGTCAGTAATATCTTTGGGGATGAGGATCTCCACTGGATCTCGCCCCTTGGCTGGAAGTGGGGATGACTTAGGGGTCTCTGCATTGAGTGCGCGGCTCACTTCCTCATCCAGGAGACTATTCAGGTTTAGTGGATCAAAGATATTGCCCCCCAGGAGGAAGTTGGAGGGTAACACTGAGTCACAGTCCGAATTAACCCGCCTGCGCCTCTTGAAGGCTGGATGTTTGAAACCTCCACCTCCTCCCCCGACATTACAGCTATTTCTCCTCTTGCCCCCACCCCCCCCCGGGGGGCGGTGGGGCTGATAGCCATTCCGGGGTCGAGGAGGGGCAGGGGGACCCAGTTCTGTTCCGCCCGCTCCCCGTCGCTCCTCCCCCAAGTCCGGGGGAGCGACTCGCCCTTGGGGATCTGATAAGCGGCCCTCCCCGTGAGACAGCGCCTGGGGGCCGCCCCGAGGGGTCGATGTAGCCCTAGGACTCTCCTTGCTGGCCCCAGAAGCCCGGGCTCCCGCCGAGTGCGCGCGCTGGCCCGGCCCACGCTGCGTCCCGCCGCGCAGCTCCCCGGAGGCGGCCTCTCGGTGCGGTTGCACCGTGGGGCCGCCCCCTCCGCCCGACTCATCTTTGAGCGGCGGCGGCGGGGCCGGTACCAGAAACGGCTCCTTCTCCGCCGCCATCTCGATCATTTCCTCCCCTTATTCCTTCCCAGTCGAGGGTGACGAGGGGGGCCAGGGGGCTTAACCCCCCTCCTAAGACGCGCTGTCGATCCCCCTTCCCCGAGTGCGCGCGCAGCTCTGCTCTTCTAGTTTAGTCTCGCACCCAAGGACCTCCCCCGAAGCGCGCCCCACTAGCCCGCGAGACCAAAACAAGATGCCCGCGAGACCCGAACGACTCAAGGAATAAAACGCGCGTGCGCCGACTCCTTTCTCCTATACCACTACCGCTTCGCCGCGAGCGCGCCCTGTCCGAGCGCGTTCCTTCAGCTCCGGAATTACGCATGCGCACTCCGCCAACACCCTGGTTGCGCGCGCATCAGAGTACGAACCAACTTAACGGCTTTGGGAGTTTAAATATAGTCCCAAGCAGCCCCTCCCCAAAGCCCACCACCCCAAACTGACACCCTACTTCCCTTCGCAGTTTTGTCCGTCCCTACTGATATCCTTTGTCTCTGCCGCACGATCCCACCCACCGTAGGCGGGGAACGGGGAGCTGGTGTGAAAAGGTCTCCTTGACACCCGACCCTTGTTGCTGAGGAATGAGACTCAGCGGTCTCCACCCGGCTCTAAACCCAACAATCTCTCTACCCCGCCTCCTTCCTCCCCCAGGCGGGCAGCGCCTGCGCACACCCTTAAGGGCTTGCGCGGGTAGATGCAGCACGTGCTAGAGATGACGCCCCGCCCCCCGCACTAGGGGAGGGGACTGTTACGTCGCTCCCTCGGGTTTGGTACACGCAAACGCGTCAGCACGCTTCGTAGGGGCGTGGTTAAGAAAAGGGGAGGTCTTCGTGAATTATTCATAATCTGGTTGCCCTCCCCCCCACCTTGCCCGTTCACTTAGAAGGGCTTCCGCGCGAGCGGAGGAGCAAACCTAAAGGTAGAGAAGGGAAGGAGCGGAGTGTACTGACCGTCTGTCTATGAACTGCTCTCAGTAAATACGATAGGTCATTTAAACTCACCCCCCCTGGAAAATATTCTCTGCTGAAAATAAAAAAGGCATTAAAACAGTCGCTGTTGTCCAACTTCCTCTTCCCCCGAAATGGCCGAGTCGTTCTCTAGCTCCACCGCCTTCCCCAATCGCGATCACCTGGGGATACCACGCCCTCCTTCCCGCCTTCACATCCACACCCCTCAACACCAGCGCTTCCGCCTACCACCCGACGCCTGCGCACGAGCCAACAACCAACCCATGTACTGCGACCCCGGCGCCCACCGCGCCACCAATAGCCCTACATCCACCACCACCACCTCGCACGCAAGCCTTCCGGAGCACACGCAGTGGCTTCGCGCCGCCTTATATAAAATTGAGTGTGGGCGGGGACGAGGTTTCGGTCTGATTTTGGGCCCCCTGCCTCGGCCAATGGAGAATAAGTTATTTGACGCCTTTTCCACGGGGTGCTTGGTGGCCCTTTCTCCATGCCAGCAGCGCGAAGGGTGCGAGTCCTGTGTCTTGAGAGGAGGGTGTAGGGTTAAGGGTAGTCTCGAACTATTAAAATAATGGCCTGAGGGAAACCGAAAAGAACTGGAATCGGGGAACGAAAAAGGAAAGGCAAAGGCAGCTTGAGACAGAAAAGTTAAAAGGAAAAATGTGCTTCAGGAACAAACAGGCTTTGCTGCTGCCGCCTAAAAAAAAAAAGTGAGGGCCTCGAGGATTATGGGATTTGTAGTTTTACAAGAAATTCGATTGGAAGATGGCGGAAAAACGAAACTGCGCAAACGCAGACGCGGCTTCCAGTTGCGCATGCGCCACAGTGTTGGGAGCACGCCGCTGAGGGGTGGAGCTTCTTCCTAGCCTCGCGCCTCTATTCGGTGGCGGGAAAACCGGGTCGAGATTGCAGGGTCTTGTAGAGTTGCTGCGGTAGCCTACCCTGTACCTCACCTTGGGGCCTCCTCCGTCCGGAAGGTAGTTAGCTCTTCGGCAAGAGATGAAGGTGCTAGGCGCGCCCCATTCCGCTACCTGTTGTCTGCGGAGAAAACTTCGCCTCAGGCCGACAACCAACTCTTACCCCTCATCTTAGAATCTACCCGCAAACTCATCCCTAACAAACCGAAGTAACCCAATTTCATGGCCGGCCTGAGGAGCCGGGCCTCTGCGGGAGGGCCGCGGAGGGAAGTTCTCTCGGGGCGGGACGCTTGTTGGGGGAGAGAGGCTAGAAAGCCACCTGTGAGGGGCGTCAAGGACGTCGGAGTCTGTGGTACCTCCGGTCTTAATTGCTGTCCTCAGAGAATCGGGGCGGGAGCGGCGTGGGGGGGAAATGCGCCTCGTCCGAAGTTCTTCAAAATGTGGCTTTTAAAGGCGGAGCTCCGGGTGAGGGGCGATGGAACGGGCTCTGGGGCTTCACGGCGTGGCGGGGCACTGGGATGTGGTGTTAGACCTGAAAAACATACAAAAAGGACAGTTTGAGCGGGGAAGCTCTTCAGTCGGTAGCTGAGTGCGAAGGCCTGAAAGAGATCAGAGCCCTGACTGAAGAGCCCCGTTTGGTGATAAGCGATCCTGTCGCCGTGCTCCCTCGCCCTCGTAACCAGCAGACTCCAAGCCACAGTTAATTAATTTTTTTAAATTATTTTTTTTAAAGGAAAGGGTTCAGGCAGGAGTGGAGGTGAGCAGACAGGCAGGCAGGGAGAGGAGGAAGAAGCATTTAATTTTTATTTAATTGTTCATCTTGGTTGTTCCCCAGCCCGGGACAAGCACTCACGTCCTTGGGATGTCTGAACTGCCTTCAGCGCCTACTCCACCAGGGCGCGCCCGACTATTCATTTATTTATAAGATGCTGTTAAAGGTTTTATTTGAGTAGCTCGGCTGTGTCTGGTTAGATGTTCTAGTATAGGCGGCGAGAGTAGCTGGACTCTTCCCCAGACCCCTTCTTTTTTGTTAAACGTTTTATATCATGTTTGCTGAGCACAAAAACTGGGTTGTGTGGGGAAACTGACGACTAACCAAGACATGAAAGTAAGCAGGGGTCTACATGCCATGAGACATTCATGCCAAGAGGAAATCAGACTCCAGCTTCAAGGAGATGTTAAATAGAGTCTTGAAAATAATTTTTCCAGGCTCAAGCAGTGAAGCAGTGTCTTGCAAAAACACATTCTAAAGGGTTTGCTTTTGTTCCTTTAGACCAAGGATTCTAGGGACTGTAAAGAAGGGATTATTGGGTAGTTAGGAAGGGGAAACTTGTGAAAACATTCTAAATGAAAGGGAGGAGAGAGGCGCTTTAGTACTTTTTGCAAAATACTGACAAGACTGAATTAAGTTATTTAAGGCAGTTCTTAAGCTTTTTAGTCTCAGAACCCTTTAAACTCTTAAAAATTACTGAGGGCTCCAAAGATGAGCTTATCTATATATCTAGTTTATATCTATCGATATTGATATATTAGAAATTAAGCTCAGAATATTAAAAATATTTTAGACTAGCAATAATAAACTTCTTACATACTAACATAAATGTTTAAATGAAAAAAATTTTTTTCCTGAGGAATATTTAGTGAAGAATGGCATTTTACATTTTTGCAATCTTGTTTATGGCTGACTTAATAGAAGACAGCTGGCTTTTCACCTCCGAGTTCACTCTGTTGCATCTTTTCTTTTTGGTTGAAGTATATGGGAAAATTCAACTTAACACAGATAAATAGTTGGAAAAGAGAGGGGATTCCTAGGGGTCTTTGGATCACATTTTAAGAACTGCTGTGCTGGATGATTTCATCTTAAAATCGATGTGATGATTTTTAGTGTTCTAAGTGAAAGAAAACTCCTTTTTGAATATCTCAGTCACTTTCTCTTGGTTTCTTTTATTAGTTTTCTCTAAGTTTTTTCTCTCATAAATCTTTTTTTTTTTTTTTAAGAGAGGAAGAACCATTTTGTTTGTTACTTTGGTTTTTCACACCAGTCCCAGGTCTTAAACCCAGGTCCTTGGGCTTTACTTGATCCATAGCCCAGCTGTCATAGCAACCTGAACTATAAGGACATGCCCTCATCCTTTGTTCTTAAATTGAATGGATAGCATCTGATTTGGTGAACTTTCTTTTACTTTCATACTTCAAGCATTGTCAGATTCCCCACCTCTGTCTTTTTACATCTAAGCTAAGAAAAAGAAATTAAAACCTCAAATACTATTCTAGGGTCCAGAGCTTCCAGTAGTTGGTCAGCTGAGAGTTGTTAGTATTTTGTAAATTTATTAACTTTTTAAATTATTTTCTCTCTCAACTAATTTTAATATTTGTTTTTCTGGAAGAGGATAATTTGACAAGTCAAGTGACTTCCTGGCTTTCCCTTTTTTATTTAGTTTAGAGATTTTATTTAAAAGTAACGTTCTTTACACTCTTACACTACGTTAAGGGGAACTGCTGTGCAATGCTTCTTTTAGATTTTGTGCATCTTATTAGGCTGACCATACTTACGTTTCAAGTGGGACAGAACGACTTTTTTCATATTTCCTTACCGTCCCATCATTTTAATATAAATATCAATTTTGTCTCATTTTTAATAAACCAGGACTGTCTTTAATGTGAGACAAAAGGGAGAGTTGAGTTTCCCGGGGCCCAGTCTGTTGAGAGGGTCCCGAAGCAGCTGCCCCTTCTGCTCTGCTTTAAAGACAATCCTTGCTGGTACTAACTGGTGGGCCTCAGCCCCTAGTGCTGTTCCTGCCCGCTTTGAGGAAACAAGAGCATTGGGAAGAAGACCGTACTTTTTCTTTTATAATGCTCGGAGCATACCTGTTTCTTTACAGGGAGCAGAACACCGCTGCATGTTCATTTTCAATCATGTTCAAGCTTTAGGTAAATACTAGGATGATTATTTCTGGCACTATTGGGGTTGTCTTTGGCACTGTGGGGGTTGTCTCTGGTAATGTGGAGTTTATTGGGCATTTTTGGTACTGGGCCAGTTAAAGTGATGTGTCTTACATAGGCAAGACATTTAGAGTGAGCCTTATAGGAGCGACAAATTTGATTTTTGCCTAGGGTGTTAAAATTCCTTGCACCAGCCCAGGTCACTGCTATGCCATAGCCAATCAGCATTGCATAGTACTTGTTGCTGGCCTGGCTGCTCTCTCCTGCTCAGCTCTTCCCCTCCCCTTAGTCACCAGTGCATAACCCTGTCCAGGTTTTGCCATCCCAGTGCCAATTTTTGTATCAAGGAAATACGCTCTTCCTATATTAACAGTGATCCACAATTTGTCCAGTGGGTTGGGGTTATATAACACTTTGGCCTAGAGAGGTCAGTATAGGTTAGATAATGATTTGAGCCTAGGTAATAGATTTGGTAATTTTGTATTTTTAGGTTGATCAAAATACTCATGTTTCAAAACATAGTTCTTTCTTCGGCAACACGTATACTAAAGAATTTAGAACACAATACGTACTTTTGAAGTAGTAATATATGTATGTTGTAAAATGCTAGAAATACACAAGAATATACTATAAAAAGCTCCCTTCTACTCACTACCACTGGTTTACTCCCTTGAGATTTTTCTGTCAATTTTCTGTTTATTCCAATGATAGCTTATGGATATAAAAGCATGCTGTATATATATGTACATTAATAAAATCAAATATTGTCATCTTAAATACACAAATTTTAATTCTTTTCTTATTTAGATAGTTACTGTAATTTAGATTAATGTCATGGAGACCTTAATAATTTCTTTCAAATTCTGGAGTCTGGGAAAAGATATATTTGTAATTTGTGGTCAAATTAATCTTTCTTTTGTAGCTGCATTTTACTTAGTTTCTCTTTTCTGTTTAGGATTATCAAAAATAAGGATACCAATTTGCAGCAGTATTCCCCCCCCCAATTTCCCATTCGCTTTTTTATTGGAGTAAATGCATTTGGGAGTTGGTAGTGATGAGCTAAGGTGGAAACTAAGAAAATGTACTACTTAATATAAAGTAGCTTTGCAGAACAACACATAAAATTATTCAGATGTATATAAGTAAGAAAAGGAGCAGAAAATTCCAAATGATAATTTTAAAATGCTTTTCACACTTCACTATACTGTGGCCACACTAAGTCAAACTTCTAATGCCTCTTGAATTCATGTTGGGATGTAGAGGTAGGAGCCCTATACCCTGAATAACTGAGTGTTTAACTAGTTTGCCCATTTTAGGGCCTTAACATTTCTAGATCCTTTAAAGGAAGTGTATATGAACCAAAGGATATATTTTATACTACTTTTTGGGTCTCTTTATGGTAGAAGATGGCAGAACATATGGTAGAACATTGAGTTTGAGGTCAGGACCTTTAATGTAGCTGACAGCCAGAAATAAAGTAAATTGAGATGAAAAATGTAAATAGTAAAATTTAGAGACAAAATCCCTAGGTTCTTCTTGGCTCTACCATGTATTAACACTGAGGTTTGGGGTAAACCATGTAACTTCTCGTTGCATATTTTTTCATCTGTAAAAAGAGGAGATAGTATTTTATGACTGCTAAAGACCCTCTCAGAACTACAATGCTTCTTATAATTGTTGTAAAAATAAGAATACCTTTCATGCTCTAACCCCAAACAAAACTGGGTAGAAGGGTTTTAAGAAGTTTAGGCTCGTAAAATAAAATGCAATTCTTTTCTGACAGCTAAGTAGAAATAATATCAATAGTGGAAAAGTGTATTATTGAAACCACAAAATGAGTCTTGGCACTCTGCCAGATCACAGATGACTGATGGGGAGATATCAGTTTCTTCAATCTTTGATGTGTCTGGAAGTTTCCTACTCTTTCACTTGCCTATGACTGTTGACAACCTAGTTCTTATATAGTACCTAGAAATCGATTTTCTCTGTGTTTCGATGTTTATTTTATTTTATTTTTTATTTTTAAAAGGAAAAGTGCAGCAGGAAGGAAGGTGACTAGGTAGGCAGGCAGATAGAAAAGGAAGAAACATTTTATTCATTTTTATTTAGTTGTTCATCTTGGTCATTACACCAGTACTGGTAAGTGAACCCAGGTCCTTGCGAGGTATGTAGACTATGCTCCTTGTGAGGCAGTGATCTGAGTACTACTGTACCAGAGCACACCTCAGTGCTTATTTTCAATGTATGCTTTCCATATGTGGTATTAAAATGGTTATGAAGCTCTGAACAAGACTGTTAGAAGGTGGCATAACACAAACTTTTAAATTAGACTGGTTCTAATCCTGATTTTACTACTTATTCAGGTACTTACTATCTAAATCCCTGTAAGCCTTAATCCCCAAGTATAAAATGGTATTTATCTCATAGGTTTATTGTGAGAATTAAATGAGATGACATGTAAAGAATCAAGATTATAATCACTGCTCATAAGTGTTATTATTAATCACATTTGATAATAATAATAAAGCATATTGATGTATTATAGAATGTGAGTTGATAGCTACAGGTGAACTATAGATATAATAGGAAAATGCTAGGTTCTTATAGCTAGCTTCTCTGGGAACTTCTGGTTACCAAATATTTCTGAGACATAAATAGATGTCTCTAGAATGCAGCACATGGGGAAATTTGTTGGACTAAAATATCTAAGTAAAGTGAAAGATATACAGATATTCAAGAAAGGGATTTTTTTTCATAGAATTGTTAAATTATTTGTATTTTAAGCATTCAGGAGAACCTCGTGAAATGAAATTATTCTGCTGAAGAAAGCCCTCAATCTTTAACTTCTGTGACAGTCCATACCCTACTACCACTTCTCTACTACTAACTGTACTTCCTTCATTTTTACCATCATTTACACCTACTTACAAGAACCTACTTCATATTAGCCGTGGTTCTAGGCACATAAAACACTATGGATTGTTGCTAAACTTTAAAACAGTAGCTCTCATTATTCCCTAGTATGTAATTGACCCTACTGAGGAGGTAGAGTATAGTCAAGAAGGTAGAAAATGTAGTTCACGGTCCCCAAAGATATGAACCCAAGAAGACAGGGAAAGAAGAAAGTTTAAAATCATGTTCAATAGGAGTCATTGCAGTTTATTTTTCCTAACAGAGGCACAAAAGAAGTGAGCTTAATGATGACAACATTGCAGAATAAAGAAGGTAAGTCAGGAGTGAGGGAATTTCACTTTGTCAATTTCTTTGTTTTCCCTTCTTTCTTAGCCCACAGTCATATGGATACCCTTCCCACCACAGGGAAGTTCAGTTCACATACATTTTGTTCCATTCTGTTAAAGTTACTACTTTTCTAGATACTTTGAGTGAAATATATATGACTTATAAAGGAATGTATGAACTTGAAAGGAAAATAAAGACTTAAGTATCTATAATATTTTATTGATAAATGCCACCAAAATATAAAATCTCATAAGAAAAAGATATGACTACTACTTAGGAGAAGGATTGCATTATTTATATTTTTGACTTTTTTAATTTCCAAAAAAATTTTGCCCAAAGTTACAAATTTAAAAATTACAAAACAGATAAAAATTCACATTGAATAATTTAGCTTCTTGCATGCTTGTGTTTATGCTCTTTTAATTACTTGTTCTTAAACCAGATAATGTATCACAAGCATCTAGAGCTTTGTAAAATGACAGATTCTTGGACTTCACTATCCAGACTACTTTATCAGAATCCTAAAGTGGGGGCAGATGGAAGTTGAGGAGAGGCTAGGAATCTGTCAAAACTCTAGATAATTCCAATGTGGCCAATAAATGGGCAGTTTTGGAAATTGCTGTTATACTCCGTGTTTCATGAATTTTATGATCAATATTTATTTCAGAATGTGGGAAAGGATCAAAGAAAATCTTTGCCCCAGCTGCACAAAAATTGCTAAGTGTGATGCCCTCTAGCCCTAACCTACTCCAGGAGGTTGCTCTGGAGATCAGTTTCCCAGAGGCAGAGACCAGTGCAAACTTGCTGAAGTCCAGCTTAGAGAAGAAGGATAAAGCAACCATTGAGAATGGTCAAAACAGTGGCCAGAAGAAAAGAGGACAAACTCAAGGCAACAAAAAAGAGAAGAAAGCAAAGGTATCGGTCATATTGTTGGTCTCTGATGGGACAGTTTCTCCTAAATACCCAGCCTAGAAAAACTATCTTTTCATGTTGAGGAAATTCATCCTATCTTATCAGTTTTTTTTTTTCATTCCTTTTTGCAGGCTTCTATTTCCTTCTTAAAGAGGTGAAAAATGTTTTTTTGAAAGCATTTAGCAGGAAATACTGCATAGGTAGTGGCTGAATGGAATGGTGGAGAGAGTAGAAGTAGACAGGGACTTTATAAACTTTTTCCTTTTCCTTGGTGCCTTCAACCCCAGAAAGTCTGGGATAGAATTTACAGACTCTTTAGGTATATTGACTTTATGTTTTCAGTCTTGTGAACTCACTGTCTCATCTAAAAGAGGGTCAGAGAGGAGAACTGGTGAAAGATGAGCATTTTCCTCCCTTATTGTTGTCTCTGCAGGAAAAATCAAGTCTTACCAATGCAGAATTTGAGGAGATTGTCCAGATTGTACTGCAGAAGTCCCTCCAGGAATGTTGGGGTACGACTTAGAAGGCAGAGTTTCAGTTAGCAAAGAAACTGTTGTTGAGGGGTAGAGTAAGTTGACATCTCTCCTGTCCTCCGCTTTCCCAAGTAAAGAAATATTAGATTGGACCTTTAAATATTTTAAAATAATTAATCTGTTAACAGAACTATAGGTAAACTCCTTTAGGGGTAAAGATTTTTAGAAAAGAACATTATAATATAAATATAGCCTCATTAAGATTTTTAAAAATGAAAATTCATTTTTATATGTTTATGACATACTTAGAAGAGAGAAATTATTTTTCCCAGATTTGAAGAATTTAGTTTCCATCTACCCTTATATATATGTATTTCTGTTTCCAGTGTTTTATGTTTCACCATATTCTCAGAAATTTAATTTTTAGAATAAAGACTTCTATAGTTCAGGCCCTGAGACTTTCTACATATGGTCATGAGACTATGGAGATCAGTCTGACATTTTAAGCTAACTGTTCAGTCTACTTCTACTCCTAGAGAAAGTTTAAGGAACAAATGATAGAAAGCACAGTACATAAATTTTCTGTTATATACATGAAATAAAATTAGCATTACTTTATATTTAATATTACTGTCCTGGAATGAGGCAGATCAATCTGGAAAGACTTGCAGGAGGATAAAGAGTTGTAGTTTCTCCTGAGAAAGATTTAAGTTTCCATGCTATGACAAAAATCCAAAGGTGGAAGATATTTTTATACGAAGTTACAGTTTGGAAAAAATGGAGTGATTTTTAAAATTTGTTTCTTTGCTTATAATATTTTATTTTGGGAGGGATGGGATCTAGCCTTGATTTTGCAGAGACTTCCTGTTCCACACCTGTAGGATGTACCCAATTGGACAAGGAACCGGGAATTGCTTCTTCGACTAATGATAATGTTGTTGGGTAAGTTTATTCCAGTGAGGCAAGTTGATTACAGTGTGGACTTAACATTGGTAAATTGCTTATCTATCTACCTAGTAATTTTTTTCATATCTCTATAGCTTTCTTTCAGCTCAGGAAAGAGTTGGGAAAAAACAGGCAAGTATATGAATAAAATGACCTCAGGAAACCTTAGGGAGAGCCAAGGAGTCTTCTATCCTCTTATTTTTATCTGTCAGTTTTTTCAAAAGAAAGGTACTGCAAAATTCTCCTTTTTACCCTTTTATTAAATTTTTTTTTAATTTTCAGAGAGAACGTAATAGTCCCTCATATTTTAGAGATTTCAATCTGTCAGGATGATGGAATAATCCCTGAGATAAATACATCTCCAAGCCAGCCAAATCCTGTATCTGCTGAGAAGAAATTAAATAGACTCTCCTTAACCAAAAGAAAAAAGGAAGCTAGTAAGTATAGTCAGATATACTTTGACATGTGACTCAAGTTCTTACTCCATTAAGTTTGATAGTGGGATAGTGGGCAGGCTGAGAAGTTTTAGCCCAAGACTTGAAACTATTAGGTTTTCACTAGTCTTTACTACTTACAAAGATCCTTATCATCTCTTCACCTTGCAATGTTTTGTCTTCCCAGAAAATGAGAAAACAGAGAAGGGCCAAAGTGATTATGAGCACAGACAGAGAGACGAACCAAAGAAAGTGGTTATGCCTCCTCCTCAGATCAGGAATCAAAAAAAAGAAGAGGAAGGCAGTTTTGGTGAGATTATCCATGATGTGGGGAACCTACCTGGGCTTTAAAATTAGAAAGGGGAGAGAGGCAGGGAAATTCTGCAAAGACTATAATTTATCTTTCACAGCTGCTTGTTACAATATATATTACCAAGAAAAAGAGAAAAATATTTAATTCATTCAGTTTTTTATTCATGTAGTTCATAGTTGTTGGGTTCCTATTATGTACCAGCATTTTAGGTGGTGCTGAGTAAGTGTGGAGGAAACTAATATAAGCCTGTTACAAGGGAGATAGGCTAGTGAGGAAGGCAGACAAGAAAATCACAAGTTGGGAGATAAGAATGGATCAGTTAAGAAGTTAGGGCTAGGATAAGATATTTTGGTGGTTTTAATTAGGGTGATGAGAGTGGAAACAGGAACGGATAATTTAAAGAAATATTTTGGAGGTACAATTATCAGAACTTAGTAGTAAATTGGATGTTGGGAGGTGAGAGAGGGAAGAGTCTATTTCAGATGATTGGTTTCTGACTTGAGCAGTTATGTGAAAGGAGTGTGAAAAAGTGGAGGAAGAGCAAATTTGTGTGGTAAGATAAAGCACTTGGGTTTGGGTCCATTGGGTTTGAGATTTATGTGAGACATCCAAATAGAGATGTCAAAGAACATGGTGATTATAGGAATTTTGGAGCTCAGAATGAAGAATGTTAGTGCCTATATCTGTGTTGTTGAGTATGAAAATGGGTTTCAAAGCTGTAAGAATAGGTGAGCTAACCTCAGGAGAAAGTGTAGTATAGAGAATTGAGACCAGTGAATTGAATATAAGACCCCAAAATTTAGAGATTGAATGGAGAACAGAAGAAGTAAATGAGACTGAGGAGGGAGCTCCCAGAAAGATGGGAGGGGGAAATGGGAGCATGAAAGATTATAGAACCAAGGAAACTGGTATTTCAAAAAGGAGAAGTCAAGTGAAATGCTCTTAACATGTGTCTATGACATCAGTCATCATTATCATAGAGTCACATTGTGAGCCTCAGTTTTCTGAAGTACTTTATCTTTTCATCATTCTAACTTGTTTGAAAGGAAATTTTCAAAAATTGTATGTTTCTGTCATTGGAAATTTATATCAAACCAGTTCTATATTATTGTTATTATTTTCCACTCATTTTCTCTTGAATATTATTTTCACAACCAACCTTATATTTAGTCATTTAAGGTAAAATTTGACAGAGTGAACTTATTAGAGAAACATATTGGTTGATGACGCTGCTTGTGTATAGTGTCCCTTTGTGCTTAACTATGTCATCTTTTCAGTTCAGTGAGCGTAGGCACAAAAAAGGTGGAAAGGGTCATTCAGGGTTGTGCTTTGCCAGCTGGGTGTGAGAAGGGACAGAAGGAAGGGGAGCTGAAGGTGTGTGCAAGAGAATCTAAGGGATCAAACCTGTATAACTACAGAGCAAAGAATGGCAGTTGCTACTAGATTAAGAGGAAGATGGGTCCAGTGGATTGGAGATTAGATAAAGTGAGAGTTGGTGTAGGAGACTTCAAGCAAGTGAGGTAAAAGGATGGGGCATTCCTACCAGAGAAGGATATTTGGATTCAGAGGAGTGTGGGGTCCTTGTGGATGACTGGATGAGGCATGCAGGAGTGGGAGTAGATTAGTTAGGTGAAGTGGGTTTTTGAGGTGGTGTGGAGGAAAAGCCCAAGGAACTCAGAGAATTGGAGTGCTCTGTAAGTTACCCTTTGGTATTAGTGACCATCTGGAATGAGGGCAGGAGGTAGAGAGAAGTAGTCTGAACTAGATGCCAGCATCTTTACAAGGGGCATGATAGGGTGATGTAATACCATGGCATATACCTCCAGGGACGAAGTGTTCTTATAGGAGGGAGGATAGTAATGGTTTAGAGGTAGCAGTGGAGAATAGTGATGATGCTGACCCCGCTTTTTGGTCTGAGAGACAGGATGTGTAAGAAGGAACTGATTTCACTTAGAGGGATGGGGGTGGGGTCATGTAGGGGCAGTGTCAAAACAGGTTTCAAAAAAAAAAAAAAGTAGAGAAGAGATTGAAGATGCAAGGAGTTTTTTATTCTTATCTGGAATTCCAAAGAGCATAATGGAAAGGTTTGGAAGGGAGAGAAGAGAGGCTCTCCTGGGCACTGAGTTGATTTACATGTATGGATGGATAGAAAAATTGAGATTGAGGGTTTGGAAGATAATGGTGAAAAGGAATCCTTGACCTTTGAGCAAGGCTTGAAGTAAATAGTTGAGATAAAAAGAACTGCATTTTTTGAAAGGGGATGAACTCAGGGATTCTTGGTCTCAGTGGCTGCAACTTGGTGACAGGTAAATTGAAATTCAAATGGGAACTCTGGATGTTGTACACAAAAGAAATACTGGTTAGCTCTTCAGAATAACTTTTTCAGTGGTGACATGCAGGTAGGGAATGAGGCACTAGCTAGAAATATTCCAGGAAACCTATTTAAAAGCTGTCAATACAGGAAACACTCCTTGCTCTGGGGAAGGAATGATGATAGCCTGTTACAGAAGAAAGATTAGGTTTTCACTTCAGCTCTGCTGCCAGCAAGTAAATTGACCTCTAGAAAGTTATCTTCTCTGAGCCTTAGTTTTCCCCATTTGTAAGTCAATAGACTAGTTGATCTTTAAGGCTATATGATTCTCTACTTTTGTAGATATATTGATACTAATTTTAATTGGGTTAAAGAAGGAAAAGCATAAAAGTCACTTATTTTTGTGTTTATTATTTTTTTACTGTCCCAGGTCAATGTATAGTCTGGGTCCAGTGTTCCTCCCCAAACTGTGAGAAATGGAGACGGCTTCATGGGAACATTGACCCTGCAGTTCTCCCAGATAATTGGTCCTGTAATCAGAATACAGGTAGAATGGAGTAGAAATGTTTTTCTTAGTTTTTAGTGTTCCTTTCTTTCCCTGAATGTATAATTTAGATTAAACATTATATAGGATTTAGTTAATACTCCAGGATTCTTTGGTGTTTGAGTGAGAGGAAGGGATCTTTCTATCATATCAAGATAAATGTGGGCATAATAGGCTAGAGGAAGAGACCCTGATGAGGGGCCTGGAATCTAAATGTGTATTCTGAGTGAATTCTATCCTCCTCAGCATTAGTCTGACACTGTCAATCCTGATTAGATTGTTGGTATTGGGTTGATAAATAGGAAAGGAAAAGGAATATTTGAGAAAGAGCACGTTAGAGAGATCCAGTGGCTTATAATTCTAGGATGTTTGAAATTACATGAAAAAGATTATGATTATCTAGTCTAGACTAATTATTTTACAGATGAGAAAAGAGTCTCAGAAATTATCATCATAATGTTACATAGATGGAAGCAGGGTCAGACAATGTGGGATAAGGCAGAAGTTTAGAATCTCTCTATAGAATATAAGAAGACAGCATTCCTGGCTCTAGCTGCTTTTCTCATGGGCCTTTGTTCCTTATCTTCTGTGCGTATTTCCTGCGTGCCCTTTTGGTCCTTCCTGCTGCATGTACCAGTTTTTTTGTCCTCTCCCCTGCTCTCATCCAGATTTTCACCTTATACGTCTTTTTCCCTTCATTCATTTTTTCTTTTGGCAGACTTGGAATATAATCACTGTGATATCCCTGAGGAGACCTGGGCAGGGTGTGAGAGTGATGTGGTCTATGCCTCCTATATTCCAGGATCCATCATCTGGGCCAAGCAATATGGTTACCCCTGGTAGGACACCTGAGTGTGCTTCATGAACCTTGGAGAGGTAGATTCCAGTAGGGAAGGAAGGAAATGGAAAGAATTTGTAACCGAAATGGCATCTGACTAGAAAGGACATGTGGTGAGAAGAAAGATAAATTACCAACTGTGGTGATTTTGAAAGAACACATTTCTAGAGGTTTCATGGTGGAGGTGGTATCTTCCTGGAAAAAAAGGGATCTGACCGTTCTACTCTGAGAGGGTAGAAAGCTGAGGGTGGCCCAAATGTGTTTTTAAAACATTGAGATATGTGAGATATACAAAGTAAAGAGAATGAAGAGGGATAGGAGCATTTCTTCTTTGGAGATGTCCTTTGTCAGGAGTTATTGTTTTCAGGGATATTTTTACTTGGAAGACTCTGAACATTGTTACACAGTGATGGAAGTCACCTCAATCATTTGCAGTGATGACTACCATGGTGATTGACAGAAGGGTATATATCTTTGGGATCCTTTGTTGGCAAAATTTACTTTCCCTTTCTGTACCTGTGTATTAATGAGTTTGTGTTCTGTTTATCTTACCTCTTTTGTCATTTATACCCATTTATCTAATCCAGGTGGCCAGGCATGGTAGAATCTGATCCTGACCTGGGGGAATATTTTCTTTTTGCTTCTCATCTTGATTTCCTGCCGGTGAGTTTTCCTGGATCAGGGTTGATAGATACTCAAAATAAAGTAGTGAAAAAAGTCCATTCTAATTAAATGTATGGAGTGGAAACATAAACATAGCCATAAACAAGTTTAATTAGAGTGACAAACAAATACATATAGAAATAAACTTTTATTTAATTGAATATTTATTACTAGAACATTTATGGTTTTGATAAATATTCTTTGGTTAGGATTTCTGAGGTCAGGATGGAAGAATAATGGAATGGGTGGGGTAGGAGGCTTACACTTAATTTTAATGGTGCAAATAAGACCTAACATCTCTTTCCTTGTGAATCCTTGGTTCTTCCTCTGCCCTTTCTGGCTAGGATCCCAAAGCAGGGAGAAGGATAGGAGTCTGTAATAGAACCATCTTTTATTTCAGTCTAAGTACCATGTAACATTTTTTGGAGAAACAGTCTCTCGTGCTTGGATCCCAGTGAACATGCTAAAGAACTTCCAGGAGCTGTCCCTGGATCTGTCTGGAGTGGTGAGCAGCCCTTGGGGGTCATTTGTGATATAGGGAATTGAACATTAAATATTTATTTTATTAAACCTGACTGTCTCCCAGGAGAAAATCCCATGTCTGATAAAGTGTGCAAAGGTAAGGTTATTCATGAGGAACTCTTTCTACCAGAATTGCAGCAAGAGAATTCCTGCTGCAGATAGGGGGCCTTCCTGAAGATGGTGGTTTTCTGCAATTGAATCAGAGTAGGTGTAGCAGAAATGAGGGCACAGATTAACTCAGGGTTTCTCAGTCTTGACACTTTGACATTTTGGGCCAAATAATTCTTCACTCTTGTGGGCTGTCCTGTGCATTGTAGGATGTTTAGCAGCATCCCTGGACTCTGGCATGCAGCCAGTAGCATTCCTTTCCCCTTGTAACAACCAAAATTTTTCTTTCAACATTGCCAGATATCTTTTGGGGAGTAAAATCTCCCTCTGTTGAGACCCACTTAATTAAATAAATCACATTGCTCCCTATAACCACTCTGGACTTAACCAGCCTTACAAACTAGCAGAGACCCAGCAGCCGAAAGGCCTTAGAAAATCAAGCAGTATTAAATCAAGCAACTGAATCAAAGAAACTTGTGAGAAGCTTAAAAGTATAATCACCCAAACTCTTTTAATCTTGACTTTTCACATTTCTGTGGGGTTGACTTTGGAGACAACAACAAAATGTTGATTAAAAATATTACTGGGACGTGTGCTGTGATGTCTCAGGTATTAAATTTGCAGCTCTGGCCAGTGTAATCTACCTAAAGCTCAAGGACCCAAGTTCAAGTCCTGGGGTCCAGGGGGAACAACCAAAATGAAAAGCTAAATGAATAGATATGCCTTGGTGGAGTGGCAGTTGAGTCCACTGCCTCCATCTGGATGTAGTTCACATACATCCTAAGGACCAGGTTTTGCATTCCCCGGCTTAGGGAACAATCAGTATGAACAACTACATAAAAAATAAAATGTTTCTTTCTCCTTTCTCTTCCTGCCTACTCACCTTTATTCCTTCCCACACCTTTCTTAAAATGTATATATATATATATATAAATAAAATAAATGTGTCCTCTTCCTCTCTATTTCTTCCTACCTGCCTGCCTACTTGCCTTCATCCCTGACTGTTTCCCTCCTCTTGAAAAAAAGATATTACTCAGAATTGGTCAAAGGTTTGTTATGGGGTAAGACCGGGGATTGTGTATATGTACTCAAAAGATTAAAAGTAGGAGTATCGTACCAATACCAGGAACTAAAAATAAATATAGTTAAAGATAATGTCTTGTGAGTAAAAGTATGTTGGGGCCACTTTTCTAGTATTAATGATTAATTCTCATTAATCTTCCATTTCAGAAAAAGTACAGGAACAAAGACTACAGCCATAAACTGGGGGCAGCCCTGATAATGGCTCAAAAGGCAGAACAGATCAGTATTCAGGTAGGAGAGTGTTCAGACTACATACCTGTTCCTTTATATGACTTGGAAAACAAAGCGAACCATACACTCTCTACTATAAAAAGTGGCTTATCCTTAGTCTTAATTCCTTAAATCATTTATTCTTTTCCTTATCCTTGGACAAATGAAATTTTCTCTCAGCCCAGATACACAGTTTGTGGTAAGGGCATCCTACCTTCCTACTTAACTTCAGGTCTTAGATATCTGTACTCCAACCTCTCTTTTGTGTGGAGGCAGTTTTTTCCCTTAAATTCTGCCTTTGAGGGTCGGGTGGAGAATGATAAACAGTGAATTTGCCTTTCCCAATTATTTACTGAATTATAAGTAAACTGAAAAGATTATAATAATGCTTTTATAATGTTTAATTTTACATTTGTAGTATTATAATAGTGAATATACACAAAAGTACAGTAAACGTGAAATTTCAAGTGAAAATGATATGGAATATAAATGTCAATTTCATAACTAAAATAAAGAGGATGGGACAAAAATAGTCCTTTGGAAAATAGTGGATGATGCTTTTACTTATTGGTTCCTTCAGGAGCGGGTTAACTTGTTTGGTTTCTGGAGCCGATACAATGGATCTGACAATAGTGGGGAAAGAAAAGGTAGGATAAGTGGGAGGATGAGGACTAGAGATGGAGGGGAGGGATGCTTCAATGAGGATAGCAACTGAAACTTTATTTTATATCTAATGTTATCAACCTCATTCTTGATTCTCTAATAAGAGACTCTCCATGAGTGCTACTGGCCACTTGTCCAGGATGGATGAATGAATGGATGTGTGGAGATAAGAATGGAGGGAAAACAGGTGCAGGAAGTCAGGGTGTATCTTGAATAGTGATGGGAGTTTAAAAGGGTGGATCCATGATAATCTAGAGTCATGTTTTATGGAGAAAATAATACTTGGATATGAAAGGCAGATTCTCTTAGATGACCTCCATTAACTCATAATGTAATTTATAGGATAAATAATTTAGCTTTTTCTTCCCATTCGTGTTCTAGTTGTAGTGCTTTCTGGGGCTAACAGTCCAGAGTTCTCCTTGGAGAAAGAAGAGGAAGAGTCAGAGTTGGAAGAGGATGAGGAGAAAGAGAAAAAAGTAAGATTGATCTTAGGGATTCCTTTTAGGAAATTTCTTTAGAACCTCTGGTTAGCATGGATTTATATTTACTATGAAACCATCTCGTCCTTGCCTTTACGATAGCCCTGACAGTGTCTTAAGGGCATTTAGGGAATTAGATTCTTCCTGAGGAAGATAAAGAGAATATTCATCTGGTGTATTAGTTTATAATTATTTTTAATAGGCATATTAACCCTTTATAATCATCCACAGTCCATAGATTACATTAAGATGTACTTTCGGTATATTCATTCTATGGGTTTGGATGAATGCATAATGACATACTACCATTATAGTATCATACAGAGCATTTTTACTGCCTTAAAAATCCTGTGCATTCCACTTCTCCATCCCTCTTCTCCCATGCCCTCAAACCCTGACAACCATTGACCTTTTTATTGTATCCATAATTTTACCTTCTCCAGAATGTCATGTAGTTGGAATTATATAGTATGTAGCCTTTTCAGATTGACTTTCACTTAGAATTATACTTTTAAAATTCCTCCATGTCTTTTCAGTCCTTGATGCTCATTTCTTTTAATTTGCTAAATAATATTCCATTTTATGAATGTACCATCGTTTATTTACCCTACTGAAGGGTATCTTGGTCGCTTCCAAGTTTGGGCAGTTATGAATAAAATTGCTATGAATATTCGTGTACAGGTTTTTTTGAAAACATATTTTCATCTCTTGGGTGAGTATAGAAGACCTCAGTTGTCATATCACATGCTAAGAGAATGTATATGGTTTTGTAAGAAACCACCACACTGTCTTTCAAAGTGACCATGTTATGTTACGTTCCCACCATCAGTGAATGAGAGCTCCTGTTGCTACACAGCCTTGCCAGAATTTGATGTTAGTGTTTTGGATTTTGGCCGTTCTGATAGATGTGTAGTGATAGCTCATTGTAATTTTAAAGGAAAGGTGCAGGCAGAAATAAAAGCAAATTCACAGTCAGGAAGAGAGAGGAGGAAGAATATTTTAATTTTATTTTTATTTAGTTGTTCATCTTGGTTGGTCCCCCAGGCTCTTGGATGCAAACCTGGGTCCTTGGGAGTAAATGGTTCTCCAGCTGAGAGCCTAACTGCTACTCTACCAGGGTGCACGCTCATTGTTGTTTTAATTTGTAGTTTGTTTAATGACATATGATGTTTAACATCTTTTCGTATGCTTATTTGTATATCTTTGGTGAGTTGTCCATTAAGGTGTTTGGTCCTATATATATATGTACATATATATGTGCACACACATGCATTATATTTATAATGATTGATTTCTTGACTTGTTTTGTTGCATGAACTAGCACTTGTCAAATATTGTCCAATTTTAATACTGATAGAAATTATCCCTAATATTTTATTTATTTTCTTATTGTTGAGTTTTACGAGTTCTTTGTATATTTCAGTACTTTATTAGACATGTCTTTTACAAATATTTTTTCTCAGACTGTGGCTTATCTTCTCATTCTCTTGATATTATCTTTTGCCAGTCAAAAGTTTTTAATATTAATTAAATCAAGCCTGTCAATTATTTATTTCATGGATAGTGCTTTTGATGTTGTATATGAAAAAAAATCATTGACATACCCAAGGTCATCTAGATTTTTTTCCTATTTTATAAGAACTTTATAATTTCATGTTCTTATATTTAGCTGTATAATATGTTTTGAAGGGTTTTTGTGAAGGGTATAAGGTATATAGTTAGATTCTTTTTTTCTTTTTTTAAAGGAAAGGTACAGGCAGACAGGAAGAGAGAGGAGGAAGCACTTTATTTAGTTTTTCATCCTGGTTCTCCCTGGCTATGGGTCTCGGAACTGGGTCCTTGGGCTGCACGTAGTCTGAACGCCAGTGTCTCAGCCACCTGAGGCACACTCTTAAAATAATTTTTGTATTGAAGTAACATTGTATTATAAAATTATATAAATTTGAGGTATGCATCATCTTAAATCAACATCTATATATACAACAACAAATTTACCATTAAAATTCCTTTTCTGTCCTCCATCATATTAACCCCTTTTACTTGATTTGCCCTCTTCCCTTCTGTTAACTACTAATTTGTTCTTATAGATTAGAAGTTTGTTTTTGTTTTATTTAGTTCATCCAAATTTGTTTGGTTTCTCTGTATACCACATATGAATGAATCATAGTGTTTATCTTTGTCTATCTGAATTATTTCACTAAACATAATGCCCTTTAGGTCCATCCATGTTGCAAATGGTGCACTGGTTTGACTGCTGTAGTTTTATAATAAGTCTTGAAGTCGTCTAGTCTTTGTTCTACTTTAATATTACTTTGGTTGTCCTGAGTCTTTTGTCTTTCCATAAAAAATTAGAATCGGTTTGTTGATATCCATAAAATAATTTGCGGGATTTTTATTGGAATTGCATAAACTATAGAACAAGCAGAGAAAAGCTAAAATCTTGACAGTATGGAGTCTTCCTATCCACAAACTTGAACTATTTCTCTATTTAGTTCTTTGATTTAATGTATCAGTTTTAGAGTTTTCCTCATTTAGATCTTGTATGTTAGATATATACCTAAGTATTTAATTTGTTTTGGTGCTAATATTAATGGTGGTGTGACTTTAGTATCAAATTCCACTTGTTTGTTGCTGGTGTATAGGAAAGTGATTGACTCCTATATTAGCCTTGTATCCTTGCAACCTTTTTTGTTTTCTCTCTCTTTAGGGTGAGGCAAGATGGCTAGAGTGGGCTGGAGTTGGGTATTTATCTTCCCCCAAGACAGTTAGGATCTGATTGTATCCCTGTGGTTTAGGCTCTGGCTAGCTAGTTCCTCTCAACAGCCATCCTTGTTAAGAACAGTGCTCTGGCATATTTCATAATGGTTCCTTTCCCCACCCGCTGCCAGTAGCATGAAGGATTTTTCTGATATATAGTTATATGAGAACCCGATTGGGCTCCTAGAGATAAAACTTGCAGAAGTCTGGGAACCCCACGACTGGGTGCCCCTGGAGTTTTTAATCCTTAGCCTTGTCTGCACTGAGCCTCTAGCAATCCATCAATTACTACTGAGGTTTTCCTATCCTGGCACCTGTTCCTACTGAGTTTTCTGCTTGTGGGTCCATACCTGGATAAGTCAGGACTCCCTGCATTTGTACTGATTAATCTTAAGGGCAGCTTTGCCCTCTGTCCTCCCCTCTCTTACAGATCAAGAAGAGTTGATTTTTCAGTCTGTTCAGCTTTTTCAATGTTAAAACAGAGTGGTGACTTCCCATTTCCTTACATGCAGAACTGGAAATTAGAAGTTATGAATTATGGATTTTTCCCTGTCTTTTAATTTTTAGTTTACCAATTTTTATCACTTTTGTAGCCTAGTTTATTTCCTTCTCATTAACTAATATAGTATAGAATGGGAGGCTTGAACATTTTTATCTTTGTCATCATTCATTTAAATAGTATCAGATCCATATAACCTATGATTCCTTTAACTCCACCCATCATTTTTATAGCATCCCATTCTATTAAAAATACAATTATGTCATTTCATTTATCTTTCATTTTTCTGTTCTGTCCTCAGGACCCAACTTTGTCTCATCCCAAGCCGGCCAGAATTAAGACCAAAAAACCCAAGGCAAAAGGTAAGCAAGTCAACTGGAAGAGGGATATATACTACAGGGAAGGTGGAGTGGAAGCAGAGTAGCAAGGGGTTGCAGATAGTCAGACCTTACAGCTGTCTCAGCTCCAGAACCTGAGAAAATGGGCAAGACTCATGCTGTTGTCATCGGGGAAGCTATTTTCTCCTCGTTTCTTTCTTTTTCTTTTAAAGGAAAGGTTGCAGGCAGGAATGAAGGCAATAGGGCTGACAGGCAGGAAGAAAGAAGAGGAAGAGCCCTTTATTTTATTTTTATTTAGTTGGTGACATTGGCTGTTCCCCCCAGACTTAGTACATGACCCTGGGTCCCTGGGATGTACATGAACTGTGCTCCTTTGGAGGTGGCTGACCAAACCATTACTCCATGAGGGCATGCCCCTTCTCGTTTCTATGCACTGAATTATAAAATCTTAGGTTAAAGATGTTTTAAATTCTTGGCCAAGAAGGACGACTTCCTGGAGAAGACAGTCTCTGAGGAGAACTGTAAAGAGAAGATGTAGAGGAAAAAAAGATGATTGGGGTAAAAGGAAGGAAATGAGAACTCACTGACTGAGAAAGAGCAGAAGGTGCAGGGTAGAAACTAAATAACAGGAGTCCATGGATCCTTGCCAACTATCATTTAGCGAGAAATAAAACACTGTCCTTCATGATTGGGGTGGGGTGATACAGGCACAGCAGATGGACAAGATGGGACCCCGAAAAGTAAGATAATGAAGAGGCCTCTGGGAAACGAATCTGCTGCTTCTCCTGTACCCATACCAGGAGGGAATGAAGGGCAGGCAAATTCAGATCCTGACCAACTAGGTAAGTCTCAAGACTTGGGAAAAACTATGGGGAAATGAGGTTCATATCTACATCTGCCCTCCCTTGATTATTTCTTAACAATTCTACAGCATTTCATTGCTTTAAAAAAGAACTAAAAAGAGAAGGTCATCTCTCAGATTATAGAATGCAGCACCCACTATAGAAATGTAATGGTTACTGATTTGATTTGAGTCAGGGACAGGAGAATGGTGAGGAGGGGAACTCATATTTATTAAATTTTTCCCTCAGCTATGTAGCATTCCCATGCTTGTTCCCTTTAACTCTTTGGATAGCTCTACAACTGGATATTTACCATTTTAAAGATAAGGAGACTGAGATTCAAACTGTTTAAAATTTGGTCAAGACCCGTGTCTGGCATATGGCTGACCCATGGCTTACATCCAGGTTTTTTGACTCTTAAATCTTATATTCTGTTGGCTGATAAAGGTACTCCATTTCAGATATTTTTTTGAAATAGAAATTTAGGAATTCGACTTATAAAAGTAAAGAACTGTGAACCTAATAAGACTTTCAATTTCATTACTTTTCATTTAGGACCTAAGAAAAAGTTTAAAGCTCCCCAAAGCAAGCTCTCAGGAAACCGCGTGTCTGAGGAAAAAGAAACTAGAATGGTGCCTAAGTACCCGACCCCACAGGTTGATCGTGGGTCCTGTCGCATAGTGGGCAAAGAAAGGCCTGGATGCCAGGAGGCACAGCCTAAGGAGGCTGGTGGAGTCCCCCCTGACGAAGAAGCTTCCAGTGACTTGGACCTGGACCAGCTCATGGAAGAGGTTGGAGAAGAGGTGGAGCAGAGAGAGGAGCTGCAGCAGAGGGATCGCGCAGAGGAGCTGGGTGTGGCCTTCTTTGAGAAGTAGTTGTGTGCCTTGTGTTCTCTCACCCCCTTTCCTGGGAACAGGATGGAGAGTCTCTCAAAGGGGTCCCTGAGAAGCCTATAGATGTTGGAGTTGTTTGCTGACTGCAGGGTTCATTGGCTGAAGTCAGAATTGTGAATGATGTGAATCGTGAGTGAATAAAATAGGTCACTGGTTTCATCGGTTTGGTTCGTCTCTAACTCAATGCCTCCCTTTGACTTCTCTCCCCACGTGCGTCGCTGTGGCCCATCACAGTGTCTGGTGAGAGGCAGGCACAGGAGAGGAATCTGGGTTTTGGGAGAAGGCCAGGTCTGGGTTCAAATCTTGGCTCAGCTCTGCTCTTACTAGCTGTGTGACCTTGGGGAAAGCACTGTCACATTTTGATTCTTCATTTCATGCCTCACATGAGCATGTCAGATGCTACATGGGGTCAATTGAGGTGATGCAAGCACAGCCCTTAACACCATCCATGCCAGTTACTCTCCTGAGGGAGGCAGAACAGGTCGACTGGGGCGCAACCTGGTCTGGGCGGGTTACCAGTGTTTGGGGACAGACTGTTGTTCCCTGGCCAGACTCGGGCACTGAAGAAAACACGAGAGGAGGGACTTGGGTGTGGCTGTCTGTTACAGTTCATGTCTGGCCCGAGGGACCATTGAAGGTGACATCAGTTTTCTTAATGCATTCAGGTAAGTTCCGCGGGTACTTTTAGTATTGGCGCACGGGGAGGAAGTTGAAGGAGTCGGAGCAGATGGCTGTCTGTCTCAGGTCCTTGACCTTCACAGCTGCTGACTTCAGAGTTGCCTGTGTCTGGCTGGGTTGTTACTGGAAGCTTCTCTAAGGAGGCCATTCTTCATCCCACTAGGTTTTCAAGGAGGAGTATATGGTCTCTTCCTGGGGGCTCCCGTGGGGAGGAAGGCGGGCAGGTTCTGTCTGTGAGGTCAAGCTGGACAGGGCCAGGGAGGCGTAGAGGATGCCCTGGTCCTGGTGAGGACCGAGAGAAGGGGGTTAGACAGTGGAGGGGAGCCACCCCATTCTGGACCAGTGACCCCCACACCTGAGGGCCGCACCCACACCATAGCCCCTCCTTCCCACCCGGCCTTCTCCAATCTTCCTTCCGTTCTTGCAGGCCCTTGTCTGAGCTGCTTACTTTGGGTTCCATCATGGAGGCTGTCTGCTGAAAATCAGGCTGTGCTGGGTCAGGAGGCACGCCATCCCGGGGAGAGAAATGGGAAGGGGCTCCTTTAGGGTCAGGGTCACCTGGGAGGGACAGTGAGGAGGAAGAGAGGAAGGCTTACTGTGGAGAGGGAATGTGTGGGTGGAGAAGGGAGTTATGGAGGTGAGGACTTACCTGCATTCCTGATGTTCTCATATTTCTTCTCAGTGTCTTGGAAGGACCCCCTTGTGGGAAGGAGAGGGTGGGAAATGTGTTAGAGGCTGGACGTGAGAGAGTTAAACCCTGCACGGGGCTGGTTCTCCTAATGGGACTCTGCCATCTGCCTGACCCAGTCAGAGGCTGATGGCCGTGGTTTGGGCCTGGAATTTGCCATGGAGCCCAGAGAGGGCCCCGACTGCTGACTGGAGGTGGATGGTTCTAGAGAGTAACTCGTGGGAGGGGCACAGCGGGGAGAACTGGGCCAGGTGAGCTCTGTCCTGCTACTGCACCACCTGGGTTCCAGCTGGAGATGGAGCACCAAGGACACCAATCTGAGGTCCCTGCATGGGGCTCATACCTTGTTCCCAGGAGACACTGTCCAGTGAGGGGACTGAGGGAACCAGCCAGCAAAACTGGGGGAGGACCAGCGCTTAGGAAGGGAGGGGAGAGCGCAGAGGGGCTCAGGTGAGGCCCCGAAGTTGTGGGCAGAGGACCCTGTGCCCCCTTCGCATGTCACCAGGGAGAAGGACAGATGGGGTGACCAGCAAGAAAGAGGAGCACTGTGGAAGAGGGAGACGTGTTTGGGAAGGACGATGTTCAAGGCTGAGAGAAACC
>RJWH01003629.1:0-86674 GCA_004363575.1 Solenodon paradoxus
GCTTTTCCTCAATATTGCCCCCAATGCTCCTTTTGAAATGGGAGCCAGTCTTCTGCTCGTTTTACAGGTGAGGAAACGGAGACACAGAGAAATGAGGCACTTTGCTCAAGGTCACAGAATTGAGGCGTCAGAGGTCATTTGTACCCCGCTGCTTTATGCGAAGCAGTCAGAGCAGCTCTGACCCTGGGTAGCCCACGTTTGGTGCTTTGCTGCCATCAGACACATTTCTCCTTCACATTCAAACCGCTCCCACCACCGTCATCTCTCATGACTCAAGGTCATCTCATCTGGCTGCCATCTCTGACCCTCCTGGCAGTATGATAGAGGAGAACGAGTTGCATTTGGAAACCGGATGTATTTGAGTTCTCATCTTCTGTCGCTTTCTAGCTCTGTGACCTTGAGAAACTAACTCACCGTCCTTGAGCCTCAGTTTTCTCATCTGTAAAATGGGGAAGATGATGGTATTTATCTCGTGGGATTGTTGCGATAGACAAAATGAGGTGTGCCTCCGCGATACCTGGCAAATGTCCAGCACCCATGTCTTCGATGAGTAACTATTGGCACGTTCCCCAGGGAGCATCAGTCTTTTAGAGGCTGCAGGTCACACGGGTTTCGACTCCTCTTGCCGGTTTACTCTGAAACAGTGCTAATGGAGGAGTCAGATGGCATTTAGTTTCTTGTGAACAGCCCATCACCCCGTGCCTCCCAAGGGGCTCATCGTCTGCTGGCCCCAACGGAGCAGCTACCCTTGAGCGACTGGGGTTGAACTGCTCAAGTTCACTGTGGCGGATGTTTTGTAAACGGGACGTAAACTAACAACAAGTACGGTAGTGTAAACATGTTTTCCCTGTGCTTTTTTATTTTTTTACTTCTTTAGAAGAAGGAAGCAGCAGGGATGAAGGCAGGCAGGCAGACGGTAGGAAGAGAGAGGAGGGGGCAGTGCTTGCCCCGTGAACCTGGGTCCGTGGGTTTTATGTGAACTCTGCCACCGGAGCTGCAGAGTTCTGGCTGAGCCACGAAGATGGGCCCTTTATGCCTTTTTTTCCTTAAGGAAAGGTGCAGGCAGCAAGAGAGAGGTGGAAGAAACATTTACTTCTTTATTTAGTTGTTCATTTTGGAGCTTCCCTCCTGCTTGGGTCATGAACCTGGTCCTCGCAGGGGTCTATGTGGCTACACCATCCAGAGCCGTAGACTTAACCATGGAGCCATCCAGACGCAGCTCCTTATGCTTTTCTTAATCACGCTTTCTTTTCTCTAGTTGAATGTGAAGATAGGGTATCTAATAGAACACACTCAGTATGTGTTCATGGACGTCGTATTATGGATAAGGTTCCAGTCAAGCAGTTAAGTTCTAGGGGAGTCAGAGAAGTTCTGCTTGAATTTTCATCTGTGCAGGGTCGGTGCAGCCCTAGCTCCCGAGTTGTTCACGGTTCAGCGGTACAGCCTACCTGCCGGCTAAGTCAGGGCTGGGGTGTCGTGTCAGCCGCCACGACTATCCCCGCCGTGGTTCTTTGATCACTTTGGCTTGGACTTGTCCCCACAGTGAACACTGTGACAAATGCCTCCACCCTGTCCATTTCAGGAGAAACACCTGAGTGTGGACACCCCAATGTCCCGAGCGAGGCCAGGGGTGGCTGCTTATTCAGCCCGTTTCTCCCTCTGTGACCCTGTCCGCGCCCTGTGCCCTGTTAGCAGGGGCCCAGTTAGCGGGGCGCGTGTCCCTGAAAAGGCCTGTGTTTGCACTAGAGCAGTCCCTGCCCCACAGGCCAGTTTTCGTCCATCTTTAAACACTACCCTGAGCCTTGCTGCCCTTTGGCCGACTGTCTTTTCCATCTCCCTCACCCTCCAGTCACCCAGCAGAATTTGAGATTGACCACACTTTATTTTGACTTCTCGCTTATGTCAGACACATTTTTGATCACGTTCATCTCACTTGAGCTCAGTCCCCAAACCCATCTTTTTACTGGGATTGTTTGCGTTTTCCGGAAAGAAGCTGATTCCGATTCATGCCTCCCGGGCTCCCATGTGGGACATGGCTCTGGGCAGAATCAGGGTGGCAGCAGGTGCTTCTGTGTCTCCTGGGAAGCTCACGTCGCCTCCCTCCTCTCCAAGGAGTGGGGGAGGGGAGCTTGGCATAATCGTTTAGTCGTGGTCTAGACCTTGGCACGCGCACGTGTGTGTGTGTGTGTGTGTGTGTGTACGTACAGCAAATTTCAAAGAAATGCCGCTGCTTTTGTGTGACACTGCACGCCTTTTCCCTGGGTCTCTGGTGAGCTGGGCTGAACCGTTTCCTCTGTGGGTCTGTGCTGGCGTGGGCTGGCTGTGGGTCTGGGGACGGCTGGAATACCGGACTCTAGTGTCCGAGCCGTGGGGCCCAGATTTGGGAGGTGGAGCCCTAGCCCTGGAGGCGGCCGGCAGAGTCTGGCCAGGCTCCCTCAGGGTTGGCAGCTGCTGTTCAGCCACCCTGGGCAGGGCCCCAGCCTGAGATCTGGGCCCTGGGGAGGGAGCAGGATCCGGGCCTGACTGCTGAGAGAGAGGCAAGCAGGCTGCAGCGTGGAGCTCCAGGACTGGCCCCTGGTTTGTTCGTGTGTCCAGCAGGCCTCCCAAGGAAATAGGTCGAGTTCTCGGTTCTGTCTGGCTAGAATCCGTTCTGTTGGGATTTCAGTTAATTAGCGGCTCACCCGTGGTCAGCTGTGTCATTTCCTTTAGAGTCCATTGTGGTGTCCAGTTCTGGTTGAATGTCCTTTCCCACCCTCTGTTCCCTGAGGCCAGTGGGGTGCTTGGAGTGACCTGCTGCTTTTTGGCTTCATAGCACTGGCCCCACATGGCGGAGTAAGGGGGAGCACACCTGTGACATTTCTCCCACACGCAGGGCACTGTCCTCATCTTGCCCAGCCGAGGCAGGACACTAGGCTCTGAGGCTGTGAGCTGGAGGCTGATCGTCACAAGTTATAGGCCCAAGAGGCTGGTCTGCGTCTCCGGGCATGTCTGCATGTACTGGGCCCAGCTCCTGTGTTCTGATGAGCTGTGTCAGCCCCTTGGCGACAGCCTTTCTGAGGGATCGAGGCATTGATGTTAGTACTGAGGTCCAGGAGAAGGTGACAGGGTGACAGCGAGGAGCTGCCCCTCAGCAGGGACAGTTGGATTAAGAGCTGATATGCAGCAACCTGACACCTCTCTCTGGCCAGTCAGTCATCCTGATCTTGGAATAGACTGTCGTTCCAGCTCTTGCTGTGGCTTTTCTAGTGTCGTCAACCTCTGGAGTGTTCCGCGGTCCCAGCAGCACAGGTTTCCAGCCTTGTGGTTTCTAATCTCCACACGTACAGCTGACCGCCCATTAGTTGAGTTTACATTTTGGACAGATGGCTCAGAGACTCGGATTCCCAGGAGGATGTGGGTGGTACCTGGTCCCGTCCCGGTTCATCTCTTCTGGCGAGGTGTCTCCAGTGGGCGGTCTTGTCTGATGCGTCCATGTGTTCTCGTCGTTAATTTTGGGGTATCACCCTCCAGGCCTGACCTCCAAACCAGGCGATACCTGCGTGGTCTGTACAGGCCCCGGGAGAGGCTGCTGCCTTTGGGTCCCAGCCAGACAAGCCACCAGGGCTCCCCCCCCAGGCCCCGCTGTCTGTTATTTCGCTTCCTCAGGGAATGTGGTTGTTCCTTCCAATCAGTGTTGAGTTTCAAATCTCTTCTTTTTTTAAAAGGAAAAGTTCAGGCAGGAAGGAGGGTGAGCAGACAGGCAGGAAGAGAGAGGAGGAGAAACATTTATTTTATTTAGTTGTTCCTCCTGGTTGATCCCCCTCCCAGGATGGAACCTGGGGCCTTGGGGTCTGTGTTCTATTGGCCAGAGGTGGTGGGTTTCACCACTAAACCACCAGGGCGTACCCCCAAATAGCTTTTCTACTTTCACCACTTAGAACGGGAAAGGTAAGCCTTCGCGTTTGTCCGCCTTCACTGTTTCTCTGCCCTCGCTGGTACCGAGGACTGCAGATTCCCTTTTGCTGGGGCATGAACAGGCCCGGGATTCACAATCCAGCTTTTAAAATACTCACCTCTGAGTTTTATACTTGGTGGTGTGGGCGCTTCTTTGGTTGCTGGCCTTTGCTTTTCATGATTTTTAAGTGCCTCTGAGAGAGCCCTTCTGCTTAGTGAAACTCGCACTTCTTCCCAGTGCTGATGAGGCAGCGAAGGATGAGGGCTGTGGCCGTTGGGTCTGCTGTGGGCCAGTGAGTGGCCTCCTCGGGCCACCTCCATTTTCTTTGTGTTTAAAGGAAAAGCGCAGGCAGGAATGAAGGCAAGTAGGCAGGCAGGCAGGAGGAGAGAGGAGGAAAAAGCACTTTATTTATTTTATTCACTTGTTCATATTGGTTGTTTCTACCTGCCCCTGGTCTTGAACTGGGGACCCCGGGACGTGTGTGGACTGCGCCTGGTTTAAGCCAGTAGGCCCCCAGGGCACACCCGTCTGTTTGCTGAGCTGTAAAACAGGGCTATGCCAGCCTCCTCATGTTCTTGAGTTGCTGGGAGGCCCTGGGGGACAAGTGTGTGCATCAAAGTGAGTGCGAACCCAGTGCCAGTCAGACACTTGTTGGTGCCTTAGCGAGTGGCAGACCCCCTAGAACTTTCTCTGGAAGCTGCTCGAGGACGGCTGTTTCTCTGAGGCCTGGTCGGGAGCCTCTCAGCTCTTGCCTCCCCGGCCCGGCCCAGCCCCCAGCCGCGGGGAAACGCAGAGTCAGCAGTCCCCGCCTCCTGGAACTCCCGGAGTTTCAGCACAGGTCGCCTTCAGCGCGGGCTTAACGCAGTGCACGACGCCTGTGCCTGCCGCCCCCGCCCCCACGTCCCCAGCGCCTGCCAGCCGCCCCCTGACACGTCGTAAGCCTGATTGTACTCAGGCTAACCGCTTCTGTTTTCAAGAAGCCACTCCTGTCTGAGAACGGAGTGTGAGTGCCAGCCGAACTCCGCTGTCGCATCTGCTCCTCTGTCCTCAGTTGAAGGCAAGCTGCAAGTCTTGTCCCTAGTAACATGTGTTTTAAATTTGGGGCTCTCCTCCTCCCTGGAAGCGCAACCCCCATCTGACGGGATCAGGAAGCTCGGGTGTCTGCTCTCACAGGGCTGTGTCTAAGGGACATCGGTCCTGCTAGGAGTCGGGAGAGCTTGCTGAGCCTGACTGGATGCCCAGGCTGAGCTGAGTGTTGTCTTCACTCGGAGCCGTGTAGAACCGTGAGCGAAGGATGATGGCCAAGCACATGGGGAGCGCAGTGTGGAGAGCGGGAAGATATCCTTGTTCCCGTAGGCTGCGATGGCCTCCCTGGACAGCAGGCTGATAGCAAGTGCTTTCACTGGACCGTCAGACTGGCACACAGACCAGTCACTGAGTACTTGCTGCAGGAGACTCATGTAGCCAGATCGGAGGACCCCTTTCTCGGGCCCATCTGCTGAAATACGAAAATGGTGTTGCTGTTTGGGATCCTTATTTTTCCTTCCATTATCCTTGTCGTCTGTCACTCATGAGCAGCCGGAGGCCGGAGGCTCGCGTGGACACTGCGTGCCATGAACGGGGGTGTAGCCTTGAACGGGCCCCAGGCCGCCTTCGTGGTCCCCGAGTCCTGGAGCCCTACAGATTTGATCTGGGCACCCAGTTAGTCCGCCCTGACACACCTTCACAGCAGCGCCGGGGCCCCGGCACCCAAGCGCTTTCTCCACGCGCTCGGTTTAGAAATCCTGGTATTGAGTCAACTGCCAGTGTGTGGGCTGTGAATCTTCAGCCTGGTTTAGGAAAATTGAAAACGCACGTCACACATTGAAAAATATGTTGTATGTAACAGGGCTTGATCCATAACTTGGAGAGGCCTGGAAGTTTGCCTGGGGCCCTGGGCTGCTCTTGGGGTTTCTAGCCGCGGCCAGGCCAGGCCAGGCAGAGTCTTCTGGAAAGAAGGCGTCCGTGTGTGCGGCGCGGGTGGGGAGGGGGGGAAGAGAAGCACTTTTAAAAAACTTGCTGTGGAGAAGACATCCCAGAAAAAACAAACAAAAAAATGACATGAGAACCACCAGGCAGCGGTTTTGGGTGTTGAAGACCTGGTTTGCCCACGCTTCAGATAGCGACCTGCAACCTAAGAGGATCACAGAATATTTGCCACAAGTTATACATATGTTATAAATGCCCATGACTTCTCTCAGCCAAGTTGCTGAAAAATGAGTTTTGGGGATCCTCTTCTCCTCTGAGTTCTGTTATAAAATAAGAGATGTGGTTTGCTATAAACATTTGGCCTTTGGATAAAGCTTTGAGCATCACACTTAAAAAAAAAAAAAAGGAAGCTAAAGCTTTTCAGCTTCCAAAGAAAAAATTAGCAAGTCTGGTAGAAATTTTAAAAATATTATGCAAAATATTAGCCAAAGAACTAAAACCAGAAAGCTCAAACTGTCATCCCAGACACAGTGGCTGCCCAGGGAAGGTCGGGACATAGACTGAGGGTTAGTAGGGGATCTAAGATGCCTAGGAGAGGGATGGCGTCTCTCACCTTGTTCCCTTCGCCCCAGGACTCGAACCCGGGTCCTTAGGATGTATGCGAACTATGCCTGGTGGACTAAACTACTTGGCCACCAGGTGCGCCTGAATTGTTCCTTAGACAACAGGTAGCAAGCACCCAGCCTTCTGCAGGTGGAAGTCTCCCTCCAAACTTCACCATTCTTAACTACAAAAAAATTTTGTGTAAGGAATCATTTTGACTTATAACCTGTGTCCTAGAAATGTCTCCTGGTGATGTCGTGGCCAACGGCAGTGTCCCCAGGTCACGAGAGAGAACAACCATTGTGCAGAAGCGTGCATGCGCACACACGGATGTGTGGCTGTCCAGCCACGGTCACATGTCAAATAGCAGTTTGCATCTCAGAACCACAGAGGGGATGTTGTCCTGTTCTGTCTCTTCCAGCTATTTAACTGATGGCAGATGTCCTCATTAAGGTCTGTTAGCACATCAGAATATATTTGCTGAGTCTGGAAAAGGCTAAACCTTTTTGGACACTGACCAAAACACATATTCTAGGGTAACCAGCCCCTCCTATTGGGGACAGAAGTAGGGGTGAGAAGCACAGGTGGGCTCAGGATCCTCTTGAAAGTGTCCATCAGCAGCAAAGCTGTTTTTTTTGTTTTTGTTTTTATTTTTTATTTAGGTAACTTTGATTTGTAAAATCATACCAGCCGTTATATTCAGGTTCACGCTTTGTCAAATATATGTTATACCCTGCCCACCACCAAATTATCAAGAGTGTCCCCCCCAACTGTCTATTAGACCCATCACCCCTTGCTCCTGCCCCCCACACCCTCCCCTGGTCACCTCAGTTCTGTTGTCGGTGCCCAAGGGTTGGTTTTTATTTTGTGCCTTCATTTGCTTTGTTCTACATATTCCACATAAGAGTGAGATCATTCAGTATCTGTCTTTCTCCTTCTGACTTCTTTTGCTTATGATAATCCTCTTTAGTTCCATCCATGTTGTTACAAATGACAACATTTCATTTTTAGGGCTGTGTCATATTCCTTCATGTATCTACCACATGCTCTGTATCCACTCCTCTGAGCACGGGCACTTAGGAAGTTTTAGGGAACTCTTAGTAGCAGGAGCTGATGTTTCAATCAAGGAATTCCCTAAGGAGAGCACGTAGAATGGTAGAAGTAGACATGGTGGCATGTTGAAACATTGTTATTGTTACCTGAAATCATATTTCTTGATTTACCTTTGCTGTGGCAGAACCTTGAGGTAAATTAGGGGATGACTGGTCTCTACTGACCATTGACATTGCTAAGAAAGAAACTAGTAGGGGAGTGAACGGTAGAAATCAGGGAAGAGAGGGTGCAGCGAAGCCACAGTTAGAGAAGCATGCTCGGTGGGACCCTCCATCCCAGGTGTAAACAGCAAAGCGTGCAAAGCCACTCTGGGATCCACGCACCTGGCTCTTCTACCCCCTGCACGACAGGATCCTGAAGGACTCATCTGTAGAGCCAAGTCCACAATATCCTGGTAACATTGTGATTAACGATGACATGCTGATTAATGCAGGCTAGACCTTGACTCACCTGGTGATCCCGCCCAGTCTGCATTTAGTCTGGACAGACTTCTCGTCCCATGCTAGCAACCCCCTTTTCCTTAACTTTTTGCATCGATTGCATTATCTCTTTGCACCCTCTCAGAGGGCAATCTGTGTATAAAGTTCTTTCCAAAGTGCTAAATGATTAACTGGACTGTTGGACTGTTTAACAAGGTCAGACAAAGGCACTGACCTTTATTTTGTGGGCCAGAGGCTAAGATGCAAGCAGAGTGCAGATTTTTTAAGGAACAAAAGTGCACGAGGAAATGGAAGTTGAGACTGGCAGGATTGGGAGTAGTTTTTTTCTATCCAGGTTCACCAACATGGGGAAAAAAACTACATAGATTTAAAAAGCTATGTGAGTGTTTTATTTTGCAAGCTCCTACCCCTACGGGAATGGTGGCAGGATGGCAGCCTTTGAGGCCAGAGAGGCGTTCATCCCAGGGCCACTCTTCTGTGTGTAGCCTGTGTGTAGCCTGACTGCTCTGTGACTCAGTTTTCCCAAAGAAAAGAGCATATGTTATTTCAGGTCATTCTGAGGATTGAATTAGATAATCTTTGTGAAAGCCATTACCTGTTAGACACTTTAAAGGTAGGGTTTTTTTTTTTTCTCTTCTGCTTTAAAATATTAGGATTTGGGCACACTGTAAATAAAAATAGTATGTATTTCATTTTGCCCAGTTAAAGGAGAAAAACTGGAGTATGAGCTGCAGGTGGGAACGAGCCAGAAGTGAGCAGTTTCACCGACTCTATGCAAATCCCGCAGGCTTCGGTCCCTGTGCCCAAACAGAAAGTAGAAAGTATTCTTAAAAAAAACTGTTTTATAACAACATCGTCAGATTCTATTAGGCAAATATTTCCTGCTCTGTCTGAAGGCTGGAAGCGCAGGAATTTTGGAAAAACTACCCTTTCTTCATTTTCCGTGGCTGAAACCGCACACTTCCTGCTGAGGGAAGTGGGCGGGGCCGTGGGTGGGCGGGGTTTAGTTTGGGTCCAAAAAAAAAAAAAAAAAAAAAAAGCCTCTTCCGTGTCTGGGTGGATGCTGCCCTCTGGTGTCCGCCGGTGGCGCCGACGCGCCGCTCTGCTCCGCGGAGCTCGGTGAAACCCGGGTTCTCGTTCCTGGTCTCCTGGGAGGTGACTGGGTGTTTAAAAACTGAGATTGCATGGATATACCCTTTTTTATTTTGATGTTTGGTTTTTTTTCATCATTCTGATGATGCTCTCCGGTGCAGTTACTGAAATGGCCGGACTGCTGGTGCTGTAACTACCCACCTTTGCTCGCTAGGGACTTCCTGGTGGGGATACCCCGCTGGTTGATTCCAGCAGCCCTCTAGGCTCTGCCTCAAATACTTGTAAAAAAAAATCCGCTTCCTCAATATTTGCAAGCTTAGTATTTTTTTAAACCTAGTTTGCTCATGTTTTGTTACTGTGAGATGTTTACTGTAGGTAACTTGCTGGGATGGCCAGAAAGGAGACCGGGATTCGGGGTACGGGACCCAAATAGACCCAGGTGGTACCTCTGGACAGGTGCCGAGGAAAGAAGGTTCTGGAACTGCTGGTAGCTGGTTTCAACCCACAGCTGCAGACACAGCTTTCTTCTGGGAAGAGAGGTGGAGGGTGCACGGATGGGGCTGATACGGACCCTGGAAGCACCAGGCCTACCCTGCTGGGCAGGGATGCTGACTTCTAACTGGATCTCTTCCCTCCATAAACGAGGGGACCTTGCCCACTCTGCTTTCTGGGGTGCGGCAGTGGGAGGCACGGCCCCGCGCAGTCTGCTGGAAGAATGTGTGTGCACCACATTCAGAGCAGCTCCCAAGGCTAACCCGTCTGATTGCCCTCGCGGTGGCTGTCGCTGGTGAAGGTGCTGAGGCCTGGGATGGTCGGCCTTGTGCCCGGCATAGCGGTGGCCTTGAGTTCCCATCAGCCCCGATGTCCCCGAGTGCTCCCAGAGGCGACTTGGAGGCAGGGAGACGCTTGCATTTGCAGACAGGAGACCAGATCTCATGGGGACACTGGCACCAACTACCTTGAGCGCCGTGGACGAGTCACTTAAGCTCCCAGAGTTAGTTTCCTTGAGTGTAAAATGAGGAGGCTAGAGTTAGTACAGCTCATCTGGGGAGCTCTGTAGCCAGCTGAGCTGTAGTATCTGTGAGCATTGCGCTGTTGTCGCTGGCGCTGACCTGCAGGGTCACTTGCAGGGTCACCTCTAGTGCTGACGGAGCCAGGCCGTCCGAGGCTGTGCTGGGGTTGAGCTCAGAGCTGCTTCAGCACGCAGAGCAGTTTAGACAGCTCAGCAGTGGACACAGCCTTGGGGACCAAGATGCAGGGATTTGTTTGTTAGCAAGGATGCTTCTGCCTGAGAAAACATGGCGCGGTCTCACATGCTTTTCTTTTAAAGCAAAGGAGCAGGCAAGCCTGGAGAGGAGACCGCAGGCAGGCAGGCAGGCAGGCAGGCAGGCAGGCAGGCAGGCAGGAAGAGAGCTGTTCATCTTGGCTGTCTCCATAGCCCCCGCGACCCCACCTGCTGCCCCGGGAGCTGGATGCTCGGGATGCGTGTGGACTGCGCCCAGTGTGAGGCGGCAGCTGCACCAGGTGTGCCCCAGTGTGCTCTCACAGAATCATAGTAATGAGGTGGTAAATTAATGACAGAAAGCTATGAAGTGAAAATTCAGGATACCAAAACGTGGCACTGTGTTTACGCAATTAAAGGTGCATCAATGTACGCGGAGAAGAAAGCATGGTATCTCTGAGAGGCTGCTTTGATTTCAATGAATTTTATTGACAGAAAACCACATTATGTAGGTTAAGGTGTGTACCATTGTAAATCAGTGGGGAGCAGCCTGAGTGTTCCCTTTTCTATGTACTTACTGGTAATTTCTTAACACCCTAGTATGAGTGGGTCTTACGTTTGTGGAAAAAAAAATGTAAAAGCTTGCCTTACACCTTCCATCCATTTTTCATGGACACTTAGGGCCTCCTGTTGCCTGAAGGGTGCTGTGCCGCAGATCGGTGGCTGCTCCAGAATATAGGACTGCCCGTTGCCTCCCCAGGAACGGTGGCAGCATGGCCAGCGTACTGTCCCGGCGCCTTGGTAAGCGGTCCCTCCTGGGCGCCCGGGTGTTGGGGCCACCTGGGGTGGCCCCACCGCTGGAACCTCAGGCCGAGCTGCTCGAGGGCGTGACTCCCCAGCCCTGCCTCGCGGCTAAGGACACCGCCAGCCTGGAGCAGCCCAAGGACATCCTCAAGGCCCCTGGCACCTCTGGCCTCCCGCAGGTGGCCTTCCAGCCCAGGCAGAAGGTAGGTTTGCCCCAGCCTGGACAGGTCGCCTGTCTCCCCAGGTGTGGGGCCGGCAAAGTCTTGTGTGCCAGGCGGGGATCATGTGAGCACCAGGCCCTCCTCGGGTGGCAGCTTCCCGAACGAGTGAGCCGTCATTGGTTCTTGACTTTCCTCCAAACCTCAGTTTGAAGAATGGCCAGTGTGCAGTTCCTCTCAAACCGCCTCATGGGGAGAAGGGAAGCCTCTCAGGCCTGTAGGAGCTGGATAAGACTGTGTCTGAATTATGTTTCGATGGTTCCAGAGACCAAGGTGCTTCCTCTTCTTTCCTTTTTTTTTTTTTTTAACTTGGAGACCACCTCCCAAGTCCAGTTTTCTCTTCCTTTGACCAACAAGAAGCAGTCTGCTATTTACTTCAGTTCACTTTTTTTTAACAGAGGAAAGAAGGGAGGGAGGAAACATTGAAGGAAGAGGAGGAAGAGGCAACTTTAGTTTATTTTGGTTTTTCACCTTGGCCCCCGGTTGTGACCCCGGGTCCTTGGGCTTTACACGGTCCACATGCCAGCGTCTCAGCCGCCTGAGCCACAGGGCCACGCTGGCCAACGTGCTGCTTTAGGTGGAATGCCATTTGGATTTTGGTTTCCAGTGCTCCCTCTCCTATGGGAGGGCCCGGTTGTCACCTGTGCCTGAAAGTGTCACTAGCCCCAGCTGCATGGGGTTCTCTGTCATTGCCTCTATGAGGGACTTCCTGGCTGCATTCATGTGGTGATGCCCTCTCTTTCCATGAACTAAGATGACCTCGTCCCCAGGTCGACTCAGAAGTGACGGGAAGCACACAGCTCCTGCAGGGTTCAGCGCCTTGCTGGGGACCAGCAGATACGCAGGACTTGAAAGGCAGGGAAGGCAGGGCTGGGAATCAGGACAAGGGACAAGAGTCCACATTCACTTCACTGATGAATTTAATCTATTTACATGGAAAGTCATTCTTGGCAGGCGAGGGCTTACTCTTGCCGTTTTGTTACTTTCTCTGGTCTTGTGACTTCTGTGTTCCTTTCCTCTTGCTGCCTGCCTTCCTGTGATTCTTTGATTTTTTTTTAATTATTTAAAAAATTTATTATTATTTTTTTGCAGTGCTTTGCTCTGATTCTTTTTGCTTTCTCTCATGTGAATCTACTGGATTTTTTTTCTTCATTGTGATTATCATGAGGCTGACAGACAAAAAAAAAGTCGCAGCAGTCCGTTTTAAGCTGGGACTAACTTTGCTGGCATATGGATTCTGAACTTAGAAAACAGCATCCTAGACGGATGTGCTGTCCGTCGAGTTTGCGAGGATGGGCCTGGAGAAGCAGGCCCCTTGGGTGTGGCTGGTCTGGGCGCTCCAGAACTTGGGGCAACCGGGGTGGGAGCTGCCGGCTCCGGGTGCTGAGCATGGGTGCTGTTTTCGCCCCAGGTGTATGTGTGGTATGGGGGCCAGGAGTGCACAGGACTGGTGGAGAGACACAGCTGGGCCGAGGACAAGGTGACAGTGTGGCTGCTGGACCAGAAGTTACAGGTCTGCTGCAAAGCTGAGGAGGTGTGGCTGGCAGAGCTGCAGGGCCCCGGGCCCCAGGCGCCCGCCCCGAAGCAGGGAGCCCAGGAAACTGCCTACAGGCCTGTCTCCAGGAACATCGACGTCCCAAAGAGGTTGGTCTGGGGGTCGGGGGCTCTGACGTCGTGTGGGTGGGGAGGTGTGAGGTGTGAACTCCTTGTGATGAGAAGGAGTCTGGAAATCAAGTGTCTCATGGTCAGGATTTTAGACGAGTGGGACACATCGAGAGGGCATCCGTTAATAACCCAGAAGGGCGTCTCGTCTTCTCTGTGCGATGTCGGGTGATACAGCTTTGGTTTAAGGGCCGTATTTCCTCCTCCTTCAAGCTTATACTGAAATTAGTTCTGTTTTTCATCAAGCGATGCGGGGGAAAACTCGCATAAATCAGAAACCAGCAAACTCTTGTTGCGAGTGGTCCAGGTGGAAAAGAACGCAGATTTCAGGGCCAAGCGGTCTCTGTCCCGACTCCTCGGCTCTGCTGAGCTGCCGAAGCCCAGGCGCGAGGCAGTGGGCACGGCCGCGCGCCTGTGCAGCTCCGCTGAGGGACACGCACTGAGGGACACACACGTTTCCGTGTCATGTCATTCTCATGGGTCCTATTTCAGGAAAATATATTCTTCTTTCCCTTGGGAAAACCTTTTAAAAAATTGCAAAACTCTTCTTAGTTCGCCAGCCCTACAAAAGCAGACAGCAGACCACATACTCCGTCTGCAGCCCGGAGCCTGACTGAGACGTTCAAAACCATGGCTGCTGAATGGAGAATGTCTGTTTTGCTGCAGAATTTCTTGTCACAAGTTTTCCCTGAGAATATATACCCCTAACTTCTATGGTGTGCATTCCATGTGCCTTGATTTCTTTCTTTTTTTTTTTTAAGGAAAGGTGCAGGCAGGAATGAAGGTGAGCAGAGGCAGGCAGGCAGGAAGAGAGAGGAGGAAGAATCATTTTATTTATTTCATTTAGTTGTTCCAGGGCCAAGGGAACAGCCAAGTTGGTCTTGAACTTGAGATGTGTTTGGACTGCACCCGGGGTGCACTCGACTGCCAGGCCACCAGAACACACCTGTGTACATTGAGCATGTGGGATTAAACAAAGAAAAACTTCCAACCGAGATTGTCTCTGATGCAGGGGTGTAAGCAGTTGCTCTCACCGCCCCTCTCTTTCTGTTTTTGCCTGGGGTCCCCAGAACACCCAGTGTCTGGAGACCAGGCCAGAACAACAATATCTGTGATTGTGCTTTTGGTGAGACGCTGGCACAGAACTGTTTCTCTGTCTTTTGAAGATAGAAATAATACAAAGATCACACAGAAAAGGGGGTCCTAAATGTTTACTATATTACTGATCCCGGTGAGGACACTCCCTGTGTTGCACTGCAGTCATAAGTCAGCTGCAGCGTGAGCAGCCGGTGCTCCAGGCTGCATCCACGTTGGGAAGACTGAGTGAACACAGTCCTCTGAAACATATGAGCCACCCAGAAGTCTGTTGAGACTAGCCTTGCAGACTTTAGCGTTACCTTGTAGACAGCGCGCAGCGTACTTCCAAACAGTGCAGCTTTCTGTGGATTAAAAGCCGAGCCAGATTTGATGGGAGTCTGCCATGCAAAGCACTGAGACTCGCAGAGAGATTTATTTCAGTGTTTCTGGCTTACCTGCTCCTTACCTCCTCATTTTTCTCAGGGCATGCAGGCAAGAGTTGGTTAGAGTAATTGTCCCCTCTTAAATTTACGCTGGATGGTGAAAACGAAGGTCCTTTTCACGTTTTTGAACTCCAGTGGGCATCTTTCATGCCCATGCTCATTTCATTGTGTTGACTCTTCTTCCTTCCCTGAATAAAATTCTCCATTATCGGTGATAGAGTTAGTTAGGAAGTGAGTTCAAGGGAGAATGGGGCCGCCTTCAGGTGTCGGCAGGGGGACGGGGACTGGCCCCCTTACGCCGGAGCAGACTGTTACAGATGTAACACAGAATGAGTGTTTTCGCCAAGAGAAAGGCGACGCCTCCAACTTTCATTCCTTTGAGCACACGGTGGCTGAGTGGAGTGGGGTCATGGAGGGGACTCTCTGGAAGCCTAAGGCATCATGTGACAATAACCTGGTCACTCTCATCCCTTTGGATCCAGGAAGTCGGATGCCGTGGAAATGGACGAGATGATGGCGGCCATGGTGCTGACGTCCCTGTCCTGCAGCCCAGTTGTGCAGAGTCCTCCCGGGACGGAAGCCAACTTCTCTGGTGAGGAAGGGGCTCGGATGGGTGGTGGCTGCGGCAGGGGTCCATGACCCACTTCCTGTGCTGGAGGGGCGGCATTTGCCAGTCAGTAGGGCTGCCCTCAGGCTTCCCGAGTCCCACCTCACTGGGGTGTCAGACTGGTAGTGACCTTGAGCTAGACTCTTCCCTTCTTATTCCTCAGTCTCCTCATCCGGGGACCGGTTTCCTGGTGGTCTGTGGAGATGATTGAGTATAGGTCTGAGCCACACTGGCCGCTGGAGTAAGTTCTTGCAAGGGAGTAAATGGGCCTGAGCAAAGCCACCAGGAGTGTTAGTTCACAGAGGCAGAAACTTACTCAGGCGTCCCCCAGTGGACTCAGTCACGCCCTGGTTCCAAGTGCCTCAGCCAGTTAGTGCGGGCCTCAGGGCCCGGAGGCCGTGGGAAGTGAGCTGACGTCCAAAGTCAATCTGATTGTTCCTGCAGGCTGATAGGACTTCAAAGCAAACATGCAAACTCAAAGAAAGTTCTAGTTCCACCCCATTTCAAGAGGAAGCAGGGTCACTTTGAGGAGACTGGCAGGCAGTGAGCCTGACGCTGTCGTGGGAATTCGTGATTGGGCTAGTGTGAGTTCCTCCCCGGGAGTAACGCCACGTTGGTGAGCTCACACTGAACGTTCACTGCTGAGACACTTCAGGAACATGTGGAGTTGGCTCTGAGCAGATGGCAGGAGCAGAGGCCTCTGCCGGTGTCCCTGCTAAGTCATCTCCCTGTGGAAAGTGTGTGTCAGGGCGGTAGAGTAGACCTACAGCTCCAGCCCAAGTCTGTCCGTCCCAACTCTGCCGCTGGCACGGGTCACGGCCGTCTGAGTGTCTCTCCTGACCTTCAGCCGTGCACCCCTGTCTGCCAGTCCAGCCCTCAGGACTGGATGGTCTCTGAAAAGTCCCTGAGTGTGGCGATCCCGGAGGCCGGTCACCGGGATAAAGGTCCGGGGAAGTGTCATCGGGAAAGAAAAGCATGGACGCCACACTCCCGTGTGTGTGTCTGTGTATGTGTGATACACACACCCAGCTAGCTGTCAGTCTTGTTTTTTCCTGCGACTTCAACCAGAAGATCAGGAATACAGTGTAGTGGAAAAAAATCTGTGACACATTTTATTTGTCAAAAAGGGACTAAAGTAATCAGAATTGCAGCCAATTATCTGTTCGGGGTGTTTGTGTATGTGTGTGTATATATGTGTGTGTGTGTGTGTGTGTGTGTGTGTGGTATTTTCACACTTCTGTACAAGTACAGTGAAGTATTTTGCAAGGTGAGGGGCAGGCTGCAACGTGAACCTTGCTCGAGTCATGGAGGTGTGCACAGAAGCCTTGTCTTCCTCTGCTCCTGCGTTCTGTGCTGCGGCTGTGGCTGTGTGTTCACAGGTTGAAACACTGAGCGTTCATTGTGAACGCTCACTGCCACACTGGTGCCGAGTGCTTGCTTTTCATGCTGCAGGATATTTGTCTGTTGACTCTGCTCTAGGAAAGCTTAGCAGAGTAATTTCTGTTCCTCTTCTAACTTACAGATTCCGTGACAATATTAGCTCTGCTTGGTCTCATATTTCTCTTCCTTGATACCAGTTTGCCAGTTTTGGCATTTGTAATGTTGGGATGTCCCCGGGGAAGGGCAGGGGCTGCTGCAGAGCGAGGGTTTGCCTGCCCTTGTCCCAGAGCCCTGGTGCAGGATGTGCTTCTGCTCCCTTTCCTTCTCCCCCTGAACTTGACCCGTTGCCCTTGGTGGTTCCTGAATTCTTCCCGGAAGGGCCACTCTTTTCAGTCCTGTGCATAGATGTCGTCAACCCTTAGTTTCTAGGGAGAGGAAGTCCTCACTTTGAGGCTTGACGGCGCTGCTTAGGAAGGGACGTGTCTGCCCATCCCGTTCTGCATGGGCGGGTGTCTTGAGGGCGAGGTGGAGGGAGGGAGAGCCTGCCGTGGAGACGTGGGACTTGGGGAGTCTCTTCAGGTGTCTTAGAGGAGCACAGACACCATCTGGGATGTTGAGCAGGATGAAGGAAAAGCAGCTGGATTTGTGTCTGGGACACACGGGGTGTGGTCGCCTCAGAATCCAGGGTACAGGCGACCCTGTGGAGCACCCGCCCATGTCAGGAGCTGGGGCTCTGGGGACACAGACACTACACTTGCATGCACCATGGCTTTCCCCCTTCTCTTGCTTGTCCTGTGTGTCAGAACTGTGGGCTCCCTTACACCGTAAAGACTCGGGTGTGTGGCCCAGGCACAGAGGCCCCGAGTTAGGCCGAGAGCGGCCGGAAGACAGGCGGTTTAACGTGGACACATCAACTCGTCTCATTGTGATCCGATCCCACGCTGACCGCTGTGGGGAGCAGGACGGGCTCAGGCTGGGCCAGGCGAAGGGCACCTGTCATTTGTGATTTGTCCACACTGCTGTCCCACCACTTGGATGGGGAGGCGCCCCTGTGGCTCCTTTTCGCACCTGCTTGTGAGGTTTGGGTTCAAATCAGTGAGCGGTGTGTCCCCAGAAAGCCTGGTGGCAGACTTCTCCCCCCAGCTCTTGTATAGGGGCTTCCTGGGGGCCCCCAGCCAACTGTGTGACTCCCCGCCTTTTCCCACTCAGAGGCCGAGTGGTCTCCCCAGCTGTCTCCTCCAGCTCACCCTGCTTTTCCTGATAATACGAAGTGAGGACTACATCTTCGTTGGGTTCCTTCCTGTAGATACTAAACACAAGGATGTGGCCCTGTGTTTGGGGAACTTTCTCCCCAGGCAGAGCCAGATCAGGACTCCAAACTGCAGTCTCATGGTCTCTGTCCAGTCTGTCCCTGCGAAGCTGGTGTGGACAGCAGCCCGGCAGGGAGCAGGTCTTGAGCACCCTCTCTCTCCGGCCAGTGTCCCGCGTGGTGGCTTGTGACCCCTGGAGGGAGAGCGGCGACGTCTCGGACAGCGGCAGCAGCACCACCAGTGGGCACTGGAGCGGGGGCAGCGGCGTCTCCACCCCCTCGCCCCCACACCCCCAGGCCAGCCCCAAGTATATGGGGGATGCCTTTGGTTCTCCCCAAACTGATCACGGATTTGAGACTGACCCAGATGCTTTCCTGTTGGATGAACCAGCTCCACGCAAAAGGAAGGTAGGTAGTGGGGGCCCCCTCCTGGGGCCAGCCATGGGGGCACAGGACCCTTTGCTGCTTCTGTCCCCTCGTGCCTCAGGCACCCCTTCTTTCCCCGTTTGCTCTCGCCCGGGCCTGCCTTCTTTGCCACAGCCTGTGCGTGAGAGGCGCCGCTTCGGGTCTCCTCTGCAGCTGCAGTCCTGCGACCCGTGGGGCTGTCCTGCTGGTCAGCGTCTCTGGGCCCAGAGGGGCCTGCCCTCGGGTTTAAAGGCAGGAATGGGAGGGAGTGGAAGGGACGTGTCCCCGTCACCGTGTCTTCTCCCCCAGAACTCAGTGAAGGTGATGTACAAATGCCTGTGGCCGAACTGTGGCAAAGTCCTGCGCTCCATTGTGGGCATCAAGAGACACGTCAAGACCCTCCACCTGGGGTAGGTTTGCGCCCGGGCACCATTCTGGGAGTCTTCCACCCCACCGACGCCCCACGGGATGCACGGCCGGGAGCGCCACCTGCAGCCCATCTGGCCGGGCCGACAGGGCGGCCGTCGAAGCGCCGTCTCTGCCGCGAGGCTCAGCGCGTGTCTTCTTGGCTCGCTGCAGGAGCACAGTCTTTCAGTTCTTAGGGGACGCAGGGGAATTTGGTCTGTACCACCCTGTTCCTCGGGGGCGCTGGGGCCCCGAGCGCACGGACCCCGGGAACTGGGCTGCTGGGGCTGAGGGCCGGGACTCAGCCCTTGTCTTCGAGGAGAGTACGTGACCCACTGGGCGTGAGTCTGAGATCGGAGCTGGGGCCTGTGCAGGAGGAGGAAGCGGGCAGCCTGCGTGAGTCACTCACATGCGCGTGCCAGGGTGACACGATGTCAGGAGTGGGGCACCTGCGTGTTCTTTGGGCGCCTTCCCTACTCGCAGGGTGGCCCCTCGTGCCTCAGTTTCCCCCCACACAGAGGCAGCTTGTCCTTGACCGGCTGCGTGTCTCCCTCCCACACAGGGACAGCCTGGACTCCGACCAGTTCAAGCGGGAGGAGGACTTCTACTACACGGAAGTGCAGGCGAAGGAGGAAGCCGCCACTGCCATGGCCGCTGTCCCCTCCGCAGACCCGGCTCCTGCCCCCGTGGCCAGCCCACCCCTTGCCATTCTTCCACCGCCTCCTCCCAAAGCCCTGTGCGCGGGCCCCGAGCCCCCAGGCCCGGAGTCCTACCTGCCCTCTGCTGCTCTGAGCAAGTCTGCGCCCGGCTCCTTCTGGCACATCCAAGCTGACCATGCGTACCAGGTATGGGGCTGGGGCCGCTGGGAGCCCCGTGCGCAACGGGGTCTGACCCGTGTCCGGCCAGCCTAACCACCAGCTGCCCCGATCGAAGGCCGAGCCTTTTGCTAAACTGCTGTTTCTACAAAGAAGGGAAAGAAAGTGATGTCCCTCTGGGGAGACACGTGGGGTTTCAGGATTCCGGTCATCGTAGTAGGAATCCACGTAGCAGGGTTGATGGGTTGGCACTGGGCAGCTGCTCCACTGTTGACTCTGAAGGGGCTGGAACGGTGTGTGGTCTTCCCCGAGCAAGTGCCTGGATGGTGGAACGTTGGAAGCAGCCCGGCACCAGGTTTTGAATACCTGCTCTCTGGGCCAAACGTCCCAGCAAGCGATGACGGTGCCTGACCTCGTGAAGTGTGTGGCTTAGAGAAACGAATACTTACAAGCCTTAGTAAATGGTCTCAGCACTTACTTGGAGGCCTGGAGGCCTTGCAAGGACCAAGCTCTTCTGGATGGTTGGGAAAGGGGTCACCTTGGGGATGGCCCAGAGCGCACACAGTAGGACTCTGACCATGCAGCCCGCTGTGTGCCACATTTTCTTAAAATCCTTTCATGCCTATGGCCTGGTTTTATCGGACTCAGGGCTAGTTGACAGGTCAATAACAAAAGCAGTGCGTTCCATCTGAAAGCCCTTTCTCGGCACACTGGCTCTCCCATCGTCAGGATGGCAGCTACTTGGCGGGTCATGTTTGGCCAACTTTTAGTGCCTCAGGCCGCTGGCCGCCTCGTGTGCTGGACACAGCAGAGAGGCAGATGTCTCACAGACAGGAGCACCTTGCCCCTCTCAGAGGGACCCAGGGCCATGCACTTCCTGCTGCAAGACCACTTGTGCTGGGGGGTATGGCGGGTGCTGGGACATCGCCAGTGGCATCGCCTGTGGCATGTTCTTGGTAGGTGAGCAGACTTAGAATAATCAATTGATCATTGCCCACTCTGAGAATGTTCCAGAGAGACTGGCGCATAGGACCATTGATCAGAGAGTCAGAATCTCCCTTCATGCTCTTCGGAAGAGCCCTCTGGCGTACCCCAGTCCTGCTGCTGTGGATGTGGATTCCGGGGAGGGGTGGGGTGGCCGAGCTGAGCCGTCTCGTCTCCGCAGGCGCTGCCATCCTTCCAGATCCCTGTCTCGCCCCACATCTACACCAGTATTAGCTGGGCTGCTGCCCCCTCCACTGCCTCTTCCCTCTCTCCGGTGAGTGCTGTGTCCAAGGCCTCAATGCTTTGTGGGGCATGGGAACAGGCCCTGGGATCTTCCACGAATGCCGAGTGCTGGTGGCTCCTTGCGTGGCCCCCCTCCACCCCCAGACTCCTCTGGCCGAGCCCTCGCCGTCACTGCTCCTCAGGCGGGAAGAGGCAGCTCCCAGAAGATCGTCGCCTGGCGGGACAGGGCAGTGGCCTGTGTGGCCAAGTGTCTGCAGGCTTGTACCCAGAGGAGGCAGAGAGTGAAGGGAGCTGGAGAGGGCGGCGTATGGGGGGCTATGGGCATGGGTCTGAAATCTGAGGCCCCCGTGGATAGTGCCTCTGACGCTTCCAGCTGCAGTACCTCCCTGGGGAGGGCTGCCTGGTGGAAGCAGAGTGTCCAGAGAGGCTCCTAAGGTGGTGTGGTCCCTCCCACCCGCCGGGCCTCAGGCCCTTCTGCCCAGAAGACTCCCTGCTTGTGACTCGTGGGAGGCCCAGCACTCGGAGGGTGCAGCAGGTGTGGGCCTCAGCCCCGTAGAGGGGTCCTCCCCCCGCTGCCACCCTCACTCACGCCCCTCTCCCCGTGTCTAGGTCCGGAGCCGGTCACTCAGCTTCAGCGAGCCCCAGCCGCCACCACCACCTGCAGTGAAGTCTCACCTGATTGTCACGTCTCCACCCCGGGCCCAGAGTAACACCAGGTGAGACGTCCCCTTCCCGGCTCCTGTCCCCAGCTTCCCCCTGTAAGTGTGGGGCCGGAGGCTGGCGGCCTGGGCCGCTGCTCCCCAGCCTGACTGCCCGCTGTGCTCGCCTGACTGGCAGGAAAGCCCGCGGGGAGGCCAAGAAGTGCCGCAAGGTGTACGGCATCGAGCACCGGGACCAGTGGTGCACTGCCTGCCGCTGGAAGAAGGCCTGCCAGCGCTTCCTGGACTGAGCGCCGCAGAGCCCAGCGGGCGCCGACGCCCGGCCGCTTCCGCCGCTGAGGTTCCACCCGTAAACATCTTCCCTCCCTCGTGGGGACGTTTGATTTTTTAAGAAAAGAAAAAAAAGAAAGCAATTATCTTTCCCCCATAGGAGAGCCAAAAGGACCAAGGGTGTTTTGCAGCGACCCAGAGACCAAAGAATGAGCGACCCCTCCCCGCCCTCCCCCACCCGGGTCCTCGGGGTGATTTGTAAACAGGACCTGGGCCCTCTTGTGTTGGCTCCAGCTGCGCATTTCGTTTGTCCTCTGAGCTGGTGACAGCCTGGCTTTCTCGGCTTCTGAAGGATGGAAGGGATGATGAGCAAGATGGAGCGACTGTGCTTTTGCTGACTCAGCAGGACCTCCCGGGATGGGGCGGAAGGCAGTGTCTGCGTTTTTCAGCGCCCCCGCCCCTGCCCGAGTCTGGGGGAAGGGAACGCCGGGAGACCCTTCCTTGGTGACACTGTTGAGTCTGGTTCCCTCAGACGTTGGGCTGCATCCCAGCTCACGCTATAGGGCTTTTTCTCCAAGCCCAGACTAACAGGTTTTTAAAGACTGTCCCTACGTCGCTGAGCCGAAAGGCAACATGAATTCCCTTTTGAAACGCGGCAGTGAAACACTACCTTGAGCCTCTTCTCTCCCCAGGGAACTCGCAGAGGGTTTCAGTGTCAGGAAAACTGCCGATCCCCAGTACGTCCCTCTTGACCTCGCCACTGCCCAGCTACGGAAATGACACCCCTCAGACAGTTTGTCCTCCGATGCAGACGTCGTTATTACAGTTCCCTTTCATTAGGTGCCCCGGGAGACCCCAAGGGACCCTGCTTGCGTTTGGTCTCCCTCCCATGATGCTGCAGGAGGGGCCTCGAGGGCCAGGGAGGGAGGAGAGGACAGACAGGGAGGCGAGTGGGAGCTTGTCCCCGATGTTTCCCTGGCTCCACTACCCTTTTGGGGGCTATCTGATCTCTGTCCTGTGATGGCAGGTCAAAGCTGACTCTAGTCACCATTGGCGGAGTCCGGCTTTTCAGGTGGTGTTGACAAGGAGGGTCACGGTGATGAGTGACCTTCCCAGATGCTACTCTGACGCCAGCCCCTACTACTTGGAGACCTCAGGGAAACTGGTCTGCATTGCTCGGGCGCTGTCCTGGCTGAAGGGGCGGTTCTGTCTTGCCAACTTCGACTCACAAATACTGGGGGCACAGGTTTGTTTTGGTCCTTCACCTTCTAAGCTTGTCTCATTTGGGGGCTCCTTGGGGCCCGCTTGAACGTGACTACCCACTGTCCCGCTACCCACTGTTGGGTGTGAGACCTGGACCCCAGATCCCGATGTCAGGGACCCAGGTAATCCCACCCAGCCTCGTCTCCTGGGGCTGGGCAGCAGTGTCCAGCCCTGGACTGCCATCAGGGTCATTCTCTTGGCCCCTGGTGAAGTATGGGTGGCATCACGTGGGGAACGATGCAGATGCTTTGCAATCCCACCCACAAACCTGAAAAGACGGGCGAGAGGCTGTAAAGGCAGTAGTGACCTGGGTCTGGTGACGGGGAAAAACAGACTTCTGCATGGTGTCTTTAGTGAGGCCAGCGTAGATTGTGATAACTTAGGGACAAGTAGGTGGAATTCTGTTCTTGGGTGCAGCTTGAACCCAGGCCCGCGAGAGGTGACCCCGGGTCTTCTTCCTGGCCCTTCCGCCTCCCAAGAACTGAGCCGACAGCTCACCAGCCCCTGGGCTTGGTTTCACGGGCAGCGACGGGAGGGGACCGTGGAGACTGCGCCTTCCTGGCTGGACCGCAGCTCTCGCCGTCGCGTCTTTAGAAACCCCTTGAGTTTGCTGCTTGGTTTGGAGCGCGTGGCCGTCACTGGACCCCGGGATGTCTCTAAGTGGATAGGCTGCTCCTGTCATTGATGCACAGGGTGGAAGAGGAAGCAAGCAAGAGAAGCTGACCACACGCTGGACAAACAGGGCTGGCTTTATTACTTTGTTACCGTTTCCTTCCTTCAGTGTAGCCTTCTTGCCTGATGGGCCGCACCCCTCTCCACTCGGGGCCACCCCCTCTGCCCCCATGCCTCCGCTTTGTCGCTGTCATGTTGATTCCTGACATGTATTCTGTCCTTGGGGCCCCCATTTGTTTCTGCTCGCAGGGCGGGGGTGGCGTAGGGTTGGATCCAGCGATCATGCCTGTTTTCTTCATCTCTGCCCTTCTCCCGTCTTCTCGGCCCGCCCAGTGGCAGCATCTGACGGAAGGTAAGAGGGCACCCGTGTGCCTGGGAAACCGACCGGACTGGCTGTCCACCCTGGGAGCCTGTTTCCTCCAGGGAAGCCGCCTTGACAGAACGTAGTTCGGAATTACCTTGGCACCTGTGGTACCGGCTTTGAACAGCCTCTGCGGGGCGCGTGATGCCTGTGGCACTGGGAATGGCAGCACAGGCGTGCAGATTGGATTACATGACGTCTGCCGACGGTGCGAGCGATTTTGCAATTCTAGAGAGCGTGTGGGTGGCGTCCACATGGATGGTCAGCCTGCAGCCTGAATCCTTGCAGGACATTAGTCCTCTGGTGGCGACGATGAAATCCGTTCTGGGCCTCCCGGGGCCTCCCAGCTTTGGACTTGACCAGGGGCAAACAAAAAGAGGAGGGAGATGGATCCCATTCTTCGTGAATTTGTCTTCTTGGCGCCTTTTCCCCCGGCTGTCTTCCAAGTATTATTTTTACTGTTAAAAATTTTTTTAAAAAAAATGTGAAATGTAATGTTTTTACAGCAACAATATGAAATATATTTTATAAGGAATAAAATGGTACATTGTCTGACTGAATGTGTGCCTGTGTCTCTGCTCCGCCCCCTGTGGGGAATAAGATGATACCTGTCCTTGGTGTTAGCTGAAAGCCTGTCACTGGGCGGATTGTAGACAGCCGTTTGCTTGGAGCAGCAGGTCCCATGGCCAGAGACAGGCCCTTTGCTTATTGGGGTCACCTCAGTAACCTAGGAGGATGCCTATCACTTGTCACGTTTTCGAGCAGAGGAGAGCGAGCACGGGTTATATAATTGCCCGAGGTCACACATGGGCGATGGCACTAGGAGTGTGCATCCAGGCAGCAATGATTTTCGATGCTGCATCTCTTGACAAAGAAGGATGTTCTGGGCTGGAGTCTGAGGCCTTGGGAGCTGGCAAAAGGCGGCATAGTCTGTGGTGGACTCCCAAGTCCATCGATTGCATGTCCCAAGATGCCCAGCTGGCTGGTTCTCCTGACAGCCCCACGTCGGGGGTGGGGGGCAGTATCTCACACTGGTAGCCTCTCACCACTGCTCTGCCAGGCTGAGCGCTGGACGTTAAAAACAGCACAGGGCAGCGGCTGGAGCTTCCCAGGAGACCAAGTCAAGTGCACAAAGTTCGAAGACTGTAGAAATGTACGCAAGGTAAGCACTGGTGGAGCAGCTGTTAGGTCAGTCAACTCTGAAGTACACAGGTCACATACTCCTGGGTTCAAGTCCCAGGCCTGGGGCCAGGGAGAGGGGAGAAACCAGTGTGAACAAGTGAAAAATAGAAAGACAAAGATACTTTTTCCTCCTCTCTCTTCCTGCCTGCCTGCCTGCCTGCCTGCCTGCTTGCCTTTAGTCCTTCCTGTGCCTTTCCTTTAAAAAGAAAAAAAAGCATTCGAAGTTCAAATGAATGCAGGTGGGGGGTGGGGGGCAGGGAGCTGCATCAAGTCCTTTCCTAGGAAGCTGACTTCTGCTGTCAGAGAAGCAGGAACTGGCTTGTGAATGGCAGCATGTGCAGAGAGGCCTGAGAAACTTCTGGAACCATGAAGCGTCTCGAGGAGCAGTTTCCGGGGACCCCATGGCATCTGACGGTGAGGAAGGTGGTGCTCTGAGAAGCCAGGGACTTAACTAGGGCAGAAGTCCGTCAAGCTGAGTGGGTGTCCTTTAGCATCTCCCTCACCTTGGGGAGGGACAGAGGACCTCTTTCTCCCTCTTCCCTTGTTCCCCCCCACCCCAAAAAAGGTCTGACGACCACCTGCTGCTCCACAGCGTTTTGCCCAAGCTCTCCAGGAGTGACTTGCCTTTGAGAGAGCCTGTCTCCATCTGCCGTCCAGGTCCCAGTCTCACCTTCCTGGCTGCGTGCTTGGACCCCTCTCAATGTTGGCTTCTGAGAGGGTTTTACCCACAGGAGACACCAGGTGGAATTTGAGGATGGGGAGCAGAGAGAGTTGGGATGTTGCACCTATGTGTCCCTCCCTGGAGCTACTGCTCTCATGGGGGTTCAGAGAGCCCCTCACCAGGGCTGCCCAGCCTGCCAGCAGATCCCCCAGGCCCGGTCTACTTTGGTAGATGGCAGCCGCTTCTCAGCAGCTCTGCGTGTGCCAGATGTTTCTCTGGGCTCTGAGATAAAAGTGACTCCAGCAGTTTCCTCTCCTCTGATGTCTCCAAAGTGTAGTTCCAACCAGCAAGATCTGCATCACCAGGAACTGGTTGAAGATGCAACTTCTGCTGTGTCAGACTGTGGTGAGGCCCAGGCTGGGGGTGATGCAGACAGTGACCTGAGTGTCAAGAGGTTCCGAGAGCCCTGTCCCCTCCTGGGGCACCCCCGCCTCCACCCCCAGCTGGGATCTGGGGACACAGTGCTGCTGGGGGCTCCACCCCGGTCTCTGTATATAAAGCAGCGCCTCACGCCTTTGCCTCCCCAAGAGGCTCTGTGATGGCGTGTCGGGGGCCCGCGCCTCTGTCACCTCCCTGAAGAACAGTCAGGCAATTACTCAACCATTTGCTCAGTAGAAGTTTAATGGAGAAATCTCGGTTTAAAACAATCAGTCAAAAAGAACGATTCTTACAAACCAGTATGGCAGTGACGAGTCAAACCCCAGGGGGAGGCCTCGCCCTTAACCCACCCTAGCGGGGAGAGGCAGGCGAGAAGGAGAGACAGGCCATGTCAGTGGGAGCTGGAGGAATTACAAAAATACACTCTGATGTAGCAACAGGGTTGTCGGGAAACATGCCATGTACGTGGGCTGGGGTGGAGGGACAGCCGGACAGTGTGCTGCGCGCCCTGGGTGGAGACTTCCAGGGAACCTGCCTCCCGGCTGGCTGCGGAACAGGAGTCCGGATTCCTGGCCGGCAGGTCTGGGGCTGGAGACATGCTGTTTTGGGGATCACCCGAACACCTGGGAAGACAGAAATGATTAAAAGGGCAACCCCGAAAGGCCTGATCCTTCAGCTCTATTTGCCCCAGTGATTGAGGGATGGAAATGAAGTGAAAGAGGCAGAATAACTGCCCCCTAACGTGACGAGAAGGCTTCCCTGGCTCTCTCGGCTCATGCCCGAGTCCGTCTCAGGACTCAGGAATAAAGGCGAGGCCTGGGATGTCCCCGTCCCCCACCCCCGCCTGCACTTCATCCTCTTTCCCCTGGGTTTGGAATCCAAGTGTGGTGACTAACTTCTTCCAGCTAAATAGTCTCTTGCTCCCTGAGCCCAATCACACAAGCCCTCGCCGTGAGGGAATCTGCTCACCTCCCCCAGCCCAGGGAAGCTGAGACCCAGCCGGCACGTGAAAAGATGCTTCTGCTCTCTTGTCATCGGGAAAGTGCAATCAAGTAACACGAGGCTCGACCGCACACCTGTGAGAACGGCTGCGCTCCAAAAGACTGGAAACAAGTGCTGGCAAGGACTCAGAGGAAAAGGGAATCAACCCTCTCACGCTGCCGATGGGAATCCAAGTTGGAGCAACCCTTAATGAAGGCAGTATGGAGAGCCCTCAACAAATTGAGAATGGCAGCCCCTTCCATTCCCATCATTTCATGTCTGGGTGTTTACCCCCCAAACACTGATTTGCAGAAATATGTGTACCCCCATGTTAATGGCAGTGTTATTTACAATAGCCAAGAACTGGAAACAACCTGAGTGCCCATTGTGAGATAAATAGACAAAGAAGATGGGTATATACACAGTGGAATACTACACAGCCCCAAACAAGATGTCATCCTAGCATGTGACGACGTGGATGGAATTAGAGGGGATGATGCTGAGTGAAATGAGTCAGAAGGAGAAAGACAAATACCAGATGACCTCACTCATATGTGGAATATAAAGAAACAAAGCAAAGGGACAGACCAAACAGAAACCAGCCCTTGGGCATTGACAACAGAATTGAGCTGACCAGTGGAGAATGGAGTGGATGGTGGGGACAAGGGATGGTGGGGTCCAGCAGACAGTGGTGGAGGACTGTTGGTGATTTGCTGGTGGGCAGGGTGTGTTGTCATTATTTGATGAGCATCAAACCTGCACATGTGGGCTGATACTATTTCTGTAAATTAGAGGCTCAACTATAAAGCCTAGTGTGTAGTGGGCTGTCCCATCTAGGCAGTGTGACTACTCTATGATGTTTGCACGACAAAACTGCCTAATGACACACTTCTCAGAACAAAACCCCATTTTTGTCAAGTGACACGTGATTGTATAGGGTCAGGGAAAGGGGCGCTGATACTGACACCAGGCACCTCTGCATCCTAGGACGTTTTCTGAATCGGGTTCTTTCTCCCATCCTGGTGTTAGGTGGCCCCACTTCCTCCCAGCTTCATAAGCATAGGTTGGCACTAGAGATCTCAGAAGCCAAGAAGAACTCAGGAAACAGGCTTCCCCAAGAGGGAGAAATCTGGAACATCTGGGGCTGGTTGGGGCGAGCACAGGCACACATATGATTTAAGCTGCCTGTGACAGGCTCATAAATATACATCCATATTGGATGTAGCAGCCATCAATGGGTGGTAAAAAGAGAGAGATGGTTGTAAAAGGAGAGTAATCAATACCAAATGGGCTGGGGACATTTCCAGTGTTCCCATCAAGAACTTTACATCTTCCATAAAACAGCAACTAGAAGCCAGTCACTGGTGTGGTCTCAGGGCCTCTTTGTTGGAAACTTAATAGAAAATTAGAAAAATCCATTTCCTGAAGAGAGGCTCAAATAGTTTTAAAAAATGCATTCCTGCTCATGTGACTGACTTCAAACAATTGTTAGGTGAAGAAAATGGTTGCATTCAGAATTAGACACAGGTCGCAGAGTCCCTTAACCACTTTACAGAAGAATAGCTTTGAGGTTAGAAAGAGTTCAGTCCGTGCTATTTCTGAGACATCTGCCCTGAGGTCTTGTGCAAACAGGGTCCGGGGAGAAATAGAATATTTGTTAAGGATCTAAGAGCAAACAGGTTAACTCAGGGCCTTCCGAGATGAGTCATTCTGCTAAAATAAACATGGCAGCTCTCTCCTCACAACTTGACATGCGCGTCCGTATAAGGCAATGGGTTGTGGCCAGCCAGTCGGCTTACCTGCAGTGAGGTATGTGGGCTCCCTCCACGCTGAAGTGTGGGTGCCAGAGATGAACACACCTGTTCATATACTTTGAGGGAAGATTATTAATGATTTGGCTGCCTTTAATGGAAGTAAAATAACACGACACATCAGGGAAAGCCTCCTGTGGGTAATGCTTGGAGGGTGGATTGTGACTGACCAGTTAGGTCTTTCTGTCGGGGAAGTTTCTAGACAGAGGAGAGAGATGAGACTCTGAGTTAACCACAGTTCATGTAGGAATGACGGCACACATGCCTGATGGTTTCTTTGATTGTCAGAAAATTTCATTGTGCTCGCTCCCAATATTAGGTGTTGTAAAAAGTTATGTGCAGATTGATGGACTGAGGAAAGTTGTGTTTGTAGTGACTGGGCAGGAAATTAGTGTTCTGGATGTTAATTATCTGATATATATATATTACAGATACATGTTTAAGTACATCGGTGGGGGAAGAACGGACAGGAAGGGATAGAGGAATGAAGGCAAACAAAACAAAAACAAAGCAAAAAAAAGGCACCTGGAAAGAAGCAGAGGTGATGCCCTTCATTCCTGTCCTAAAAGCTACAGGCCACCGTCTCAAAGTGACATTGTCATCGACCACAAGCAATCAGTTCATCTCTGGCAAAGCAGTAGGACAGACAAATAATGAGTGGAAGCAAGAAAAGCAGAAAGTGTAACTCCTGGTCCTTATAAGTCCCTTTTTGGAGAAGAATGGGAAGTAAATGGCTTCCATGGTGTCCTGTCACCTTGAGATGGAGGGTAGGGGGAGAGGCTTGCTAAGCTGACTTTGAACGTGAAACAGTGACATCACAGTTCCAGAGAGCAGACCCTGCAAATGGCTCAGGTACGTTCAGTCATCTGTTCTTAGAGATGAAGTCTCTGAGGCGAGGTGTGTGTGTGTGTGTGTGTGTGTGTGTGTGTGTGTGTGTGTGTGAATGGTTGCCATGGCAACCGGGTAGGAGGCCTGGTCCGCCTTACTGTCCCCATAGTAACTAAGCTCCTGGAGGGCTCCAGAGAAATTAGTTATCTTAACACACTACTATTATCCCCATGGCAACCAATCTCTCCAAGTCAGCGGTCAGCCTCCAGCAGCAGCCCCAGGCAAATCTGCTTCTAGGACACGGTGGGTAGCAGGCTGGGCAGCGAGCATCCCAGGAGCCGACAGCACCTTGGAGTGGGTGTTGTTGGTGGTGGTAGTTGTGTGTGTGCATGCGTGCGTGCACGTGCGTGCATGTGCGTGCGTGCATGCTAAGGGGCACCCCGGCCCACAGGGAGGCCGAGATAACTGGGTGCGTGAGCTTTCTCCCGGCGCCCCCATCCATGCCCAACTCACTCATGGGTTGGCGTGGCGGCGCAGCTGGAGGGGCTCCGGCGGCTACACGTCCCCGCTCTGGCGCAGGGTGCGCCGGCGCTGGCTGGACTGCATGCTCAGGACCAGGTACTGCCTCATAAACTCGCTGAACCGTTTCTGGTTGGCCAGCTTCCGGGCCGACTTCCGCGCCCCGGTGAAGCCCCCAAACCTCTTCTGCAGCTGCTTCTGCTCCTGCTCCACCTCGCCAGCCTCCCGGGTGCGCGGCGGCTGCGTCCCTTCCTGCGCTGGGGACAGGCTCCTGACTCGCGGCATCCGCTTCAGATGCTGCATCTCTGGGGCTCTCGCCTGAGGGGCGGCAGGGCCGAGCTGCCGGGAGCCCCTGGCCATGACCTTGGTGCATGGAGTCCAGAGCGGGCTGGTGAAGACTGTCCCTTCACACTCGAGGATGCACACCTGCAAAGGCAGAAGTGGGGAAGGAAAGACCAGGGACGTCTGTTAGTCACAATGACACGGAGATAATGTCCCTCTAGCCTGTACCCGCACCAGCGCTGGGGCTTCCAAAGCATCTCGTTCTCAAGGACCGTCCAGCAATTTTACAAGCAGGTGTCTAGGTTTGTAGAATTTCAGAGGTGGAAGGAACCAGGAAATTATTTGGTCAGCTCTGTCACCTCACAAGTGAAGACACTTGGGGTTCAGGGATTTGTGGTTCACTTAGCCCAGGAGATACAGCAAATTAACGCAGAATAAATATACCAAATGGGAATAGACTTACTTGTGTTTATGAAGCCATGAGAGTCACCAATGAAGAAGAATTTTATTTTGTTCTCTTAATCAGGCTTGGAGGAGGTTTAAGAAATTGGGGACATCCAGGCATGTAGTTAAGTCTTCGTGGTTATTCGAAAGTCACCAAATATAGATGAACCCTTGTTAATTTTTTACCCCGCATAGATCAGACATCACTATCTGTGTCCTTTGTAGAAAACGAGGATCGAGGCCCACTGGGATGTAGGTGCGCCGGACAAGCCCTCCCCAGGCGCGGAAGACACCAGCAGACCCACCAGGGGCCTGAGGACATCCGCCGTGCTCTGCCCCCCAGGCTCCTCCCGCTTCTCTCTCTGGACCCCCAACCCGCCTGACCACCATGCTTCCTCATCTCTAGCCACCTCCCAGCTTCAATCTCTGATTCGGTCGCCTGGAAACTTCTACTTCCAACTCTTCCTCTTTGCTGTTTCAGCTTCATCCGAAAGCTCCTCTTTGCATTTCTCACCTTGGCCTGAATGAAAATCCAGCTTCAGCCTGAACTTGCCGGCACGGTCAGCAGGAAACCTTGGAGCCCTTGCCTGATAACAGGGCGCCAAGTGTCACTGTCGTCTGGGCAGGCATGGGTATCAGAATACTGGTCCGTGTGTGCCCCACAGCCTGTCTGCGGGTCCAAAATGCTCACCCAGGTATTCAGAGAGGATATAGATGGTTCTGTGAGCAAAATTTCCAACCTGACCCTTAACCAAGGAGTTACCCGTGCAGGTAGCCACGCACCTCTCAGACTGTTCCAGCAAACTCTCAAAAACACTCGTTCAATACTGCATCTCCTGCGAGCCTTGCCAGCCCCTTCCCGGTCCCTTGTGCCACCGCCAAACTTCTCCAAGATGTGTTACCACTGACACCGCCAACGTAGCGTCTTCCACTTCCTCCTCAGCTCCTCGAATCTGCCCCCCACCTCACCCACCCCGCTCGTTTTGCTTCCTGAGAAGCACAGTGACTTCCTGGTCTCCTGATCAATGGTCCCACGTGGTACTTACTCGCCTCGACCCTGCAGCGTTCGGCAGTGCGGGGCACGCCCTCCTGAGAAGTCCCTATGGCGTTGCACTCACCTCAGACTATTTGTGCCCTGTTGCCCTGTGTTCCCAAGATTCTCTCATGACTCTGTCCCTTGGTGACTTTGTTCATGTCTGTGATTTCAGTCGTCACTTCTTTCAGGGCACCCAGGCCCTCCCTTGAAGTCTAGACACGTATCTGGCCCCTGTCTGCTATGACACCTTAGGTGCAAATGATTAAGAATGAAACCACATTCCTTCAACACCTATCTCCCCTTTTCCTTACAGACACCACTTGTTTTCTTCCCGAAGGCCACATGCATGCTTTCCAACCTCTGTGGTAGCCAGAAGCAGCTGACGCCAGACACGTGGGAGTTATCAGGTGGGGCTTCCAAGAAGGGAGGGCTCGACTCCTCTGGGAGAACATCCTTTTTCCTTCTTCCTCCAGCTTCCTGCTTAGTTGTGGACGTTGTGCTGGTGCTCGGTCGGCCCTCCTGAAACCACGAGGCGCTCACGGGAGCCACGTGAGGATGGAAGCCAGACGCAGGGGAAGCAACGTCTCGGATGTTGGTGATGTGGCCAAGCTGTCATTCCAGCACTAGACTGTCCACCTCCTGACTGCTTTATGAGCAATCAAACCTTCGTCTTATTTAAGCCACTGTTACTTTAGGTCTTTGTTACTAGCAGGTGAATGAAATTCTTACCTGACAGACCCCCTCGCCCTCCTCCCTGTCCTTCTGTTCATCTCTGTTTCTCCCTCTGAATGGCACCGTGTTCCCCAGTGACTCAGGTTTCGAACCCTGGGCATACCATCAGTGTTTTCCTCCTCCTGACTCCATCTCTCCATCCAGTCAGGGTACATCTGCCCCCTCTGTCCCACCCCCTCTGCCTGTGTACCTCTCAGGAGGGCAGTGGTTTCTAACTGATCTCTCCAGCTCTGATCTTTGCTACTCACTGCATTTTATACTCCTGAGAAATAACTCTTATCGTGTGCTTGCTTACAACTATTCAATATTTTGTCTTCATCCAGAAAATAACTCCAAACTCAAGCACAGCATTCGAGTCTCCTCATCTGGTCCCAGCCCATCTTCCCTTCGTAGTTCCGATTCTTCCTCGCCCCGCTTTGCCATCTGGCGTGTAGTATTGCTCCAGACTTCAAATAAGCTCACTCCCCCACCGCGCCTTCTCACTCGGTTCTCCCTGACAGAATAACCTCCGTCTACCCACAGGGGCCAGTCTCACTCCAGTACGACTCTCCGACAACAGTTTCTCCTCCCACTTCCATGCTCCCACAGAGCGTTATAGTGTCTTGTGTTTTCAAACCTCACCAGGAAGACTATCACAAGTGAGGGATCCCATCTTGCTCATGATGCAATCCCCTACAGGAATCTTCTCCATCCTGTAAACGGTGTTTCAATGGAGGGTTGTTGGCGTGAGTTGAACTAGTCAAGAAGCCACTTTATGCTTAACTAAGTGTGAAAAAAGGGAGGGGAAACAGAGTCACTGGAAGAAGAGCTGCAGGTCTTGCAACCAGAGTTCAAACCCCCAGCACTTGAAATACACTTTGATGCCACCCTGCTGCAAAGAACCTGGTTTTATCTTTTCCATGACAGCAGGGTTTCTACCCTCTTCAGCTCTTGGGCTCCTGAGGATCTGTTGAAAGATATGGTCCCTCCCATTCACCATCAGTGCACACTCCTGGAAAGCTGGCCTACAACTTGAGAGTTCATAGATCTCCCGAAGCCACCCAGGTGCATGTGTGGTGAACTCCGGCCACAGCAGCTCTTCGCTTACTGCATCTGCCCTGTACAAGAGTCTGTCATCCCGGACATCAGATACCTGGCATACCAAGCAGAGCCTCCACTGAGGGCATGAATGGAGAGAATCAACAAGAGAAAGGAAGGAATCTGCAGGGTCCCCCTGACCCCACTCTTCTTGTGTGCTATCAAAGCGCTGCAGAGAATGTGAGCACCCGGCGACACGTCAGCCACACCTGGCCCGGTGTGTCCACATCATCCCAATCATCTGCAGAGCTTCTGAAAACAGAGTTTCAAGGCATGGTTATTTCCTGAGGACTTGGATGAGGGGTTAAAACCTGCTTTTACAAAACTCGGGTAATTCTGATCGCCGCCTGGGTTTGGGGCCCACTAAGGTAGGCCGGTATGTGCATGTTCTGATGACTTTAGAACATGAGTCCAGCACCACCTTGTTAGGTGACGGTACAACCTGAACGAGAGCTCAAACTTCTGGAGGCCCAGCCAGGACTCCTTTTACTCAATGACCTCTGTGTGCTTGCCATGCAAATGGATGGAAATTAATGTGAGAATAAGGGTCCCACGAAGCCAGAGGGTCAGGCGCTGATGAGAAATGGCTCCTTTCCTACTGACCCGAGAGGAGAGCGAGGTGGTGCCTGTGGAAGTGCCCTTCTGCATCACTGGTCCACTCTCCCAGGGTCGGCCTCTGCCAAGCGCACCTGCTAGCCAGCGCGGTGATGCTGCTTCTCAAGCCACGGGTTTCCTGAGCCTCTCTTTTCCGATTATATTCTCCTCAGACCCGCGGGCGGAACTGATGCGTCGTCCGTGCCAACTCAGCAGAGATACCTAAAGAAACCCCCTTTTCACATGCACAGTATCCCCGGGTATGAAAAGATAATGAGTAACTTCTGTTGATAGGCAGGCAGACTTGACCACAATGGAGCAGCATGCTGGAATGTTCTTTAGGAATCGCCAGTGGAGTTTGGTAGCGTGCAGACAGTGCGCCTGCATCCCCAGGGAATGCAATTCAGTAAACCACCAGCGGGGTCCCCAAATGTGCATTTTCCGCCAGCACCCCAGGTGAGTCCAAGGCCGAACCACACTTGAGAAATCCCGTTTGGAGGTTGCTCTGAGGAGAAAGATGATCATGGAACCTGGAGGTCAGAGAGTCCGTCAGGTAGAGGGTCACTTGGCTTGTACTTAGCTTGTCCTGAAATGTTGTGAAGAAAACCAGGCAGAACCAATGTGTGGAATGTTCTCTCAAGTCGTAGTCCCTTCGGGTCATTAGTCTATAGCACTGGCTTTCAACAGGGGGGTGGTTTTCCCCTTGGAAGACAGTTGGCAACCTATGGAGACCTTTTTGGTTGTCACATGGTAGGTTGGGAGGGTCCTAACTGCTATCTGGTGAGTGGAGGCCAGGGATGCTGGTAACTATTCCACGATGCACAGGGCAGACGGCCCTCCTTCACACACCACAAACAACGATCCCATCTCACGTGTCCACAGCGGTGAGTGTGAGAAGACCTGCCCTGCAGAGTCCAGGGGAAAGCGGGCAAGCATGGGCAGCACCGGGAAAGCCCTCAGGAGCGCAGAACCGTGGATCTTAGATGGGCCAGTCCTTGAAGAGTAGGGGCTCCACAGGCTTGTTGGATCCGTCTGCGCCTTCATTTACAGGAACAGGTGGAGGCTGTTAAACTTAGAGGCTGTTACGTCTTCTGTGAGCCCCTGGGTTTCTGAGACCAGATGGTAATGAGACTGTGTGTCACTCAGAGAAAATGAAATTCTCTGTGACCAAACCAGATGTGTTGCCCATACCGGGACTCAGCATCCTGTTAGATGCTTTAGGTCTTAATGACATCATCTCAACTCTTGATTTAGGAGAAGGCTTTGGACAAAGATGAGGCGTGTAGATTCATAAGAGCATTTGTTGTACCAGATGGGCAGATGAGCTTAATGCCTGCTCGTCTGGTCTGAGGCACCCACCAGGCTCGTTTCAGAGATGGGTTAATGTTCTCTTAAGTGATCCGGACAATTGTCACAGCCCACACTGATAACACTGCTATGTGAGACCAGGGTTGGATGAGCATCAGCAGAGTTTGAGATTGGTGCCAAATTGAGCTGGAAAGCTGGGCTTGTGGGCAAACAGATCAAAGGGCCATTTGGCTGTCTGGGATCAGAATTTAGGGAGGCAGGCACATGAGCCCCATGGAAGGAAAAGATTAAGTTTCCTCCAAAGAACAAACTACATCTGACCAAGAGACATTCGGGAGTCCTTTGCTTTAGGGATTCTGCTATGGTGTCTGATGGCCGGCACTAGTCGGCTAGAAAATGGACAGCGCGGAAGAGAAACAAGGCATTTCTCCTGCAAATCAGCTACTAAGACTTTTCATGAAATGAAATAGAGTTATCAGAGGTAATTTCTTTTGTAATTGATAGAATTATTTTTGGAAGTTTTAGATAAATTTTCTGAGACTTTTCTTCTTTGTCTTGAAAACAATTCAATGGCTCTAGCCTTTTCTACTTGAGCTGATGGGGTAAGTGCCACTCAACTGGGTGAAAACCCAGGACGTTGCATGGGTTTGGGGGTGTGAGTCATTTCCCAACCAGAAGTATACTCTAACAAAAGAGCCAGTCATACTTGGACCATCAACCCTGAGTGAGAAATAAAGATCATTGGTGAAGCCAGGCGTCCAGAGGTCTCAGGAATAGTTTAAGGTTACATAATTTCCCAGAGGGTGTGGACAGGTGCTGTTTGCTGCAGTATCAGCTCTCCCATCACACTCAGATAGTCAAGGGCTGCATGGTTTGGAAATGAGATGGGGGTCCTACTTTGTAGGCATTTCATTAAACTAAAAAAAAAAAAAAAAAAAAAGGTTAAAAGTAAAAACAGTGGTGCGCCCTGGTGTCGGTGGCTGGGCGCAGTCCACATACATTCCAAGGTCCTGGGTTCATGTTCCAGGGCCAGTGGGAACAACCAAGATGAACAATCAAATAAACACACACTTCTCCCTCCTGTCCTCTGCCCACCTTCATTTCTGCCTGCACCTGACCTTTGAAAAACATAAAAACTCACTAGAAATGAAACAACCAGGCAGCTGGGCCATGAGGGTGGGATGGTGAGCAGGTATGGTGAAGACTTTGTCCCTCACTATGAGGTAGAACCGATTCGTTTTTGGGCTTGTGTTTTCTGGACCCAGAGATTTAGGATGCAATGGAGAAGTAGAAATACGTTTCAGATTCTTTACTGACTTTGAAAGACACTGGTGAAAAGACCAGCAGGGTCTGAAGTGGGCATGCCTGTTAGGAGACTGAGACTCGTACTCGCAGTTCTGAGTATTGGTCTGTGGCACGCACCTTGTCAGGTGCGGGGGAGGCTTTGAACAGTCAGAAAAGAAAGCACCCCCTTATGGTGAGGAAGGACTGACAGACACAAGTAACTGTCAGAGCACAAAGGAGGGAGGAGCTGGCCCTATGGGCGGACAGGTGGGGAATCGGCAAAGCATCCTCTTCTCAAAAGAGGTGCAACTTAGCCTGGGTTTTGAGGTCTGAGTAGGGTCTATGGACCGGAAAGGAGGGAGAGGCATGCACAGGATGGCGGGAACTCTAGGAGCAGTGGGAGGTCAGGAAGGGAAGGCGGGATGTCCTGGACGACGGGGAAGTGGGTGGAGTCTGCGGAGAGAGTCAGGAGGTACCTTTGGGAGTTACCTGCAGCCGGAGAGGAGCCGAGGACCTGGGCCGTGGCGACGGCCTCTCAGAAGGAGAGTGCATGGAGGTAAGAAGCAGGAAAACTTGGCAATCTCTTATTTTGGGGGGTAGGAGAGGAACAGGAGCCTAAGAGAAGGCAGAAAAATGGGTGAAAATGGTGAGAACCGGTTCCCCAGGATGGGGCCAGGAGGAGGCGGGCCTGGCCGTGAGTCTGGTGGGGATGCCCGGTTGGGAGTGAGGGCTCTTCCAAAAGCCGCTAAGGGGAGATGTCTTTTTTGATGAGCGGCAAAGCGGTAAGTGCAGATTGTCTTTAGTTAAGCTCGTAGTGCTCTTTTGATTGTAAAACGTAAAATACGGTTTTAACCATCTGAAAGCGCACAGCTCTGAGGCATGAAGCGAATTCGTGTGCGGTCATCAGATTTCACGCACATCGTAGCGTGTGTCCGACTTTCCTTCGTTCTTCAGGCTGAGTGCTGTCCGTGGTATGCACACGCCGCGTTTGGCTCGTCTGTTCATGGCTGACGAAGCCTTGCACGGCGGGTCGCAGCTGTTGGCGGTTGTGAATCAGGCTGCTAGGGACAGGAGGTGCAAATATCTTTTCCAGCCCCAATGCTCTACCGAGTGGGAGAGAAAAGCTGTGACTGAAGCTAGTGATTCAGCATTGTACCTAACCTTCGGTCTGGTCTAGTCTGCACCCCGAGAACCTGGAAGCTCATTGCTTGATCAGCTTCACCTGGTGGCAGACTTCTGGCCTCTGCCCACCTTCGACTCTGTAGCCGAAACCAAGGCCACGTGACTTGTTACTTAATTGGGTTTACAGGAGGTATACACGCCATTGGCAAACTTCTGGTTTTTTCCTCTTAAACAGACTCACCAGTTCTTACTCTGTTTAGTAAGACCCAGGGAAAGTTGTTTTGGATGAACTTTTAAACTCCCTGGGCCAGTCTGCAGATACCAATGAACCCTTCAGGCTGCTGCAGGAAGGCTGCAGGCCTGCTGCGATCCAGCCAGGCAGGTGTGTGGTTCCGCTGAGGCCACGCCCCTGCCTCCTTTAGGCCTGCACACCTGTGCTCCGGCCCCTCCCTCCACACCTGGGGCGCGCGCTGTGCCGCCTCACCCCACGCATCTTTAGCTTCTTTCCTTAGACTTCAGTTCCTCCCAAAGCCCCCTCTGCCCCCTAGACGAGGTTGGGCTCACCTCTGCTTCCCGAGCGCCCAGTAAGGACTCTTGTGTCGGGGTCATGTGTTTTCTCCTTCCACTGGGAGCCTCCGTCCATCGCTGGCCTTCCACTCCCTGGCTGGTGCTTGGCACATAGCAGGTGCTCAGAAAAGCCACGATGGATGGGTGAAAGGGACAGACAGCTCTGGGACTCTTGGGGTTGATCTTGATGGGCTGGGATGGGAAGAGCTGACGGGCCGTGTCTGCGTGTGGACAGCACGTCAGCCCGAGGCTAATGCTTGGTTTCCAGATTTGTAGCCCGGCTTGAGGACTGGGAGTGACCTTGGCTGCTTTGAGATGCTGAGGAGTTTGAAACATGGCATCTCTTTAAAGAACTGTGTCCTCAAAGAAGAACACAAGTGAGTGGTGCTGGATTTTTTGGGACTGCTGAGACAGAAAGGAGAGCAGCCGAGAACAGCTCGTTTACTCAAGAGACATGTAACGCCAGTTCACGCTCAGATTCAAAATCTGACCTGTCAGAGCATTTGGGCGTTCACTGCGGAATTGTCGATACTATGCAAACTGAAGGGCCTGCTGGCAACATGGGTGGTTTAAACAGATAATCCCATTGTCACAGGGAGAAGGCGCTTCAAGTGACATTTAATACCATGGGGAATTATCCTGCTTAAAGACAGCAAGTGAATGAACTAGGGTCCTTTCTCTAAAAACTAAAGAACTAAAGGTGATAAGTTTCATTTTTATCGCTGCTCTGAATTTGCCCAGTTCTCCAACACCAGTGCATTAAGAACGAGAACAAAGATGGCAGCCTGGCCAGGCGGACAGATGACGAGGCTTCCGTTCAGAAGACGCTCACTCCCGAGCCGGTCCCTGCCACCACCTGCCTCCACCTGCCACCACCTGCACCAGGCAGTGCATGGGCCCCTGGCTGGGCCTCTGCTTCTCATTCCCTCTGCTCTGCAGGAGCGGGGGAAAGCACAGGGCCCTCCGACCTACCTCCAGGTTGAAGCTGTCCAGGGCTGGGTGGAGCTTCTCTCTGCAGGCCAGACAGGCCTTCTGACAGCTGCTGGACACGCCTCCGGAGAAGAGACTGAGCAGCAAGAGGTCGCAGAGCAGGATTTTCATGGTGCAGGAGGGGAAGCCAGCCACTGAAACACAAGCAGGGAGCCGGTGGCGATTAGAACAATCATTCCCTGGGTCTGCTGGGGCTGGAGACCCTCATACCTGGGATGCAGGAAAGATTCATTGGCCGGACACAGTTCCCTGGAAGGAGTGCACTATCAAGGGCATGGGAGGCCAGGCCCCCTGCCATCAGCTAGGTCTAATGTTCCTGCAAGTGCTAGTGGTGGGACTCCTAGGGGAGCACCCCTGCGGTTCCTACACAACAGCTTGGGTCGGGGAGCTAAAGGCCTCTCTGCAGCTTCTCAGTGTGTGACCGCTTCAAACTTCAGTCTTCATAGCTGTGAAGTGAAACTACTGGCCCCACCTGACAGGGGGCCACTGGAATGAAATGGGATCTGTTACTCTGCAGGGCTGGGGCGTGTATCGCATGAGGCTTGTGAGCGACACATGCCCTCGGTCTCGTCCTGCCTGGCCCATGTCCCAGAATTTGCTTTTGCAGGAAGCTTCTGCCAGGTCCTTCATTTCCTGTGCTGTGTGTGAGCTAGCTGCCCGCTTTGCTATTCCACGCAGAGCACAGGAACAGCACGTGGAACTATTAATTGAAGAAGCCCAGAGACTCCTTCCAATGGCGATAGGTTCCCTCAGTCGTTTATGTTCTTAGACCAGGGTTGCCTGGAGGATGCACACTCTTCCCTGTTCCTCTTTACATTTCTCCTGTGATTGAGTCCCCTGACTCAGAAAGCTCTGCCTCGAAGGCATCATTTTGGAGCCCGTAAAGTTGTCTCTAATTGGAGAGTTAAGCAAAAAGGGGAATGAGGGAACTTTCTGGAAATGTGCGTGGTCTTGATTAAGGTGTGGGTCACAGGGCTGCATCCATTTATCGGAACCCATGGAATGCTTCATTTAAATTCTGTGCATTGCTCTATATGTACCTTTTCCTTGATAGAGAATTTAATATAGGAAAATAAAAATATGATTGGCTTCATTGCTTTTTCATCAGATGATACCAAGCAAACGCTATTCAGATGCAGGTCTGCAGACCAGCAACATCACCTTGTTAGGAATCTTGTTAGAAATGGACAACTGGGTGCACCCTGGTGGAGCAGCGGTTAGGTCAACCACCTCCAAAGGAGCTCAGCCCTGGGTTAAGTTCTGGTTCTGGGGGGAAGCAACGAGTGTGACTAACTAAAGAGAAATTTAAAACATGCTTCCCCCACCCCTCTCTCTGCCTGCCTGCCTATTCACTTTCATTCCTGCCTGCACCTTTCCTTAAAGCAAAACAAAACAAAACAAAAATAAGGCAGACTCTGCAGCCCAACACCAGAACCACTGGATCTGTTTTTCAGCAAGAGCCTCAGGCGATTTGCACACGTGCTATATCTGAGACATGCTGGGGTAAGAAGGAACATGAAACATGGCGAGTCCAGAGGAGGAGGATGCTCTGCACTTGAAGTCACCCACTGTCCTCAGGGGGAGACCACCGCAGCTCTTTGTGTCATCCAAGCATTTTATGCCAAGAGGATGCTGACTTTAAGATGCTCAACCCATATGAAGCCAGGAGGTGACATCTGAGACGGGTTTTAAATGAGAAGGAGTTTGCCAAGAAGACAGAGAAGGTATCTTAGAGATATTAGGGTGTTTCCTCCCTTAGACATGGGGAATGGGCTTTTCAAGGACGCTGAGGAGTCAGGACTGTGAGGGGATGGTGAGGAGGACGGTGGATGGGGCCTGGGCCCACACACCCCTAGGGAACCCCGCTGATCGGGAGGCTCGTCCAAATGGAACGGGGCCTTGTTAGTTGTCCTAAAGGATCTGAGCGTTACCTGACAGGTGACAGCATGTCTTGAGCGAATGAATACTGAACACAAACATCTAATAAATGAATGTGTCTCTGACGCATGTTTTCTTCCCAAGGACCAGCACTTTACTGAGATTCATTCCTTGGCTTTTGTCTCCTAATTAGTCTGCCTAATGACCTGGCCTCCTTCCAAGTCTTCACCAAAGCTCTTGACGTCATTTCATACATGAAACAATTTTATGACCTGCATCACCATCAGGATGGACCTCTGGACTGGGCCAGCTCTGCTCCTGCCCACTGCCCTTGCCTTGTCTCTTATCACTCTCCTCTGGTCCTTGTATGCCATGGAACATTCCCAACACTACCAGGCCCTTAATGCCTTTGTGTCTCTGCCCTTCTGCTCTTCCTGCCGCCATAACGCCTTCTCCGGCTCAGACTCACGCACATCTCCAAAGCAGTCCCCTCTGGGTGGCCAGCTGTGGCTGCTGGTCAGAGTTAGATGAGTGACCTCCTCTTCCCTGGCACTGAGGAGGAAAGTGCCCCTTGGGGGCCAGTCTGTCACATGGGCACAACAGACCTTTGTCACAGAGTTGTTGGGACACGCGTTTTCTAACTGCTGACCACTAGTGACCACCTGTGTTCAGATCACTGCTCCGTCCCTCACCCTCAGTGTCTCAGCTGTAACACTGGGACAATCAGACTCTAGCTCATGACAATGGGTGGATGGGTTAAGGCTGTAAGTGGTCAGCGGAGCGCCTGGCACTTAACAGGCACCGTATAAAAGCAGGCGAGATGGCCAGCATGTCAGTCACTCCGTAAACACCAGAGACATGGTCGCGGCACCTGTAGATACACAGCTCTTATCACCCTACACTGTGCGCTTGGACTTACGTGTCTGTCTCGCCCGCTGGGCCATGACTCCCCAGGGAGCAGAGCTCATGTCCTGTGGTTCTCTGCTTTTCCAGAACACGGCACCAGGTCAGGCACTCAGGAGGGCCTCAAAAACGTTGATACATGACAGTGGGGTGGGGTCCAGCACCAAGATGGTCCCTTCATTCATGGTGCAGAGGAGCCCTCCTGGTCTTCATCAAAGGTACCGCTGAGATGTGTCTAGGGACATCTGTCTCACTGGGACCCACTTCCAATCTGTGTCATGACCAAGTGTTTCAGCGTATTCAGTTATTTGGGGGGGGGGTTCAGAGGGGGTGGGAACAGGTTTTCCTCCAGACCAGGCAAGGTGCCATCCTGAGCTGGGACACCCACGGTGCTCTGGGAGAGGACAAATGGCCTTGAGTCGTGTTGGGAATAGTGTCTGTGCTAAGTTTGTAAAATCGGTGGAAGCAGACCAGCTCGGGAAGCTCATCACTGACAGGTACCTTGAGGAGAAAATGTAGCTTGAGTTCCAAATAGCTTCCATTTAAGACACCAAAGTGTCTTCAGCTGAGGACAGCCTGACTGTGTCTTGTTTCATTTGAGAACGGCTCTCTTGGCTAAATCTCCATCTCCACCCGGAGGGGCTGTGCTCTCCACGGCCACCAGGTGGCAGTGTCTGCACGGCGCAGAGGAAAGGGAAGGCAGGCGCTGAAACCCACCCCGGGCTTTTCCCTCCCCGCGAAATTGCAGTGCAGAATGTTTGCAGAGGCTGAGCTGAGAAGTTGTGACAGATGTTAATGGAATGCTCTCGATGGCGGGTTTTCTGTGAACTTCATTAACTGCGACAAGCTGCACATTCAGGAAACGTTTGTTGCACTGACTGATAGCTGCTATCTGAAAGTTGGGGTAAATGGGATTTTAGAGTGAGGCGAAGAGGAGGAGCTCCTAGGACATTTACCGCAGAGGCTTCCTCTGTGGAGCCTGTGCACGCCCTTGGTTTGGCTCTAGGGGAAACCTTATCAGTCACATCCATTTGGTGTCCGTCCTGCCCACGCTGCGCTGCTGGCCTCTGGATGGCTCTCTTCCAGCCTCCAGCATTTCTGCTCCTCCCGTCGCACGGACTCCACCTGATGTTTTTAAAAGCATTTTTCCTTTAGAGGAAGGAAGCAGGCAGGAATGAAGGTAGGCAGGCGGAGGAGGAGGAGGAGGAAGCGTTTGAAGCATTTAAATTTCACTAGATGTTCATTTCAGTTGTCACCACCCCTCCATCTGCCCCCAGCCGGGTGGAGAACCGGGTCCTTGGACCTTAAGTGGGCTGCACCACAGCAGCAGCAGACTTAAAGCCTGAGGTGCTGGGGCTTCTGCCTAGTGTTTAAAAACTGTCCACACTCAACACTATTTAAAGACTCTGAAAAAAAGAATGACAACAACAGCCTCTCTCACAGGGGTCTGTGGTATTTGAATGAGATGAATACAAGTGAAAACTCAAAATAGTTGTAATTATCCTTACAGAGGAGACAGCATTCTGTATTTTTGGTGCTTCTTCCTAGTCTGGGATGTGAACCTGGGCCCTTGGGGTACATGTGGACTTCTCTTAGGCTGGAGGCAGTTGACCAAACCACTGCTCCACCAGGACATGCCAGATTTTAATTTTTAAGAAGACTTGGTACATCCTGGTGGCTCAGGTGCTAAGTCAGTGCCTGGGGGTGCAGCCCATATACAGCCAAAGGGCCTAGGTTTGTGGCCCAGGACAAGGGGTGGGGGAAGCCACTAAAATGGACAACTAAATAAAGGGCTTTTTCCTCCTCTGCCTGTTGCCTGCCTGCCTTCTTTAAAGAAAAAAAGGCCTTGACTATATCTATGTATTTTGGTGTTTTTTTGTTATCTCTAAGTTTAACTTAATTCTAATTAAGTGAAGATGAATAATTAGTGGAATCAAAGTTCTGTTTTTGACCTGTACCCTGTGACAGTGTGACTGGGGCGTGTAATTGCATTTCTGGTGTTCAGACTTCTCAACTGCAAAATGGGGCAAACATCAGGTGTGGTAGTTGGCTGCTGCTGTTTTTCTTGTACCACAGTGACTGCCAGTAAACACACCCTCGGTGTGAGTGTCCGGCTGTTCGCGGTGAGCCCATCCGCAGCCTCTCTGTGGGTTTCTCTAATCTGGTCATCTCTTGTCGAATAAAGAAATGTTTAATTATCCCTGATTTCAGTGATGACACCTCATACATTTGATTGTGCCTCACTGTTTATAAAGATAAAGTGCCTTTGGGCTTTGACCTTAATCTATTTGCATGCAGTCTTGCTTCCAAGGACAATATAATTAGTTGCTTATCTGTTTGGAGGATTACGTATGAAGCTTTAGCTGAAGCGGAAAGTTAATTGAGTTTTGTCGATGACCTCCGAGAGAGCCTATCATTTAGATACTTTCAGTGGGGAAGGGAAGAGCTGCCTTCCTGCTAGAGGCAGTGAGCCGGCTCCCTGCCCCTCCTCCACACTCCTCTACACGCCTGACCGCTAGGGCTGATCCCACCCCTCTGAGAGGAACAGACTCCAGAGAGATAAAGCGACTTGCCTAACATTGTCCTAACGACAGGTAGCAGTCAGGGCTCCTGCAGGACTTTGGCCCCACTAGTGTGCTCTGGGCAATGAGACTCCCCACACGTGAAGGCTCTGCTCTCAGCAGGACTGCAAAGCTGGTGGCATCTCCTTGGGATAGTCTGTTTGCATCTCACAGTCATTGCCCACTGTTTACGCAGAACACCAGGTACCAGACGCTATGCTAATTGCATAGTAAGTCACCAGCCTGTGGGGCAAAGGCTGTGGCCCCATTTCACAGCAGAGAAGACTGAGGCTCGAAGAAGGAGAAATAAGTTGGAGTGACAGAGCTGAAACCGAAACACATTTCATCCCCAAGCTCATGTCCTCACCAGACCTCTCAGATATCCATAGTTGTCTGTCTGTCTGCCTGCCTGCCTACAAGCAAGAGAAATTCTACCTGAGGGCTTCCTTTAAGCCTGAACTCCAGGCTCCCCATCTGATTGTAATGCCTTTATCCGCCTTTCTTTTTTTAAAAGAGGAAGGAAGGCAGCAGGAGGCAGGAAGGAAGTGAGAGAAGGGAGAGGCATTTTATTTATTTTGTTGCTCCTGCCAGGTCCTGGGGCTGTATGTGGGCTGCTCCCCAGGCATGGACCCACTATCCAAGCTGCTGGGTGCGCCTACCCTGTTTATCCATGCCTCTCCCGGTTCTTAGAGGGATTGGCATCGCCCCCCTCCATCTCTTGAGCCTTTGCAAACAGGACGCCCACACGATCTCTGCTGTTCGCCAGCAGTTACCGTGGGAGAAAGCTTTGCTTCCTTTTCTTCCCCCAACAAATACCCATGTATTCAAAAAGACCCCTGTCTGCTCCCAGTTTCCACCTGCAAGGAGGGTGGGCCCAGAGGAGCGGGGAAGTCCCCACCCTCCACAGACCCCTGCACCCAGGTGCAGGGAACGTGAGAGCGCTGGCTTCTAGCGCAGGTTCCTCTGGATCCGCAGGGCTTGAGCAAGGCCCTTTCTTCTCTGGGCCTCAGTTGCCCTCTCCAAACAGAGGCAGCTGGATTGATGGCTAGTGCTTTTGATTTTATGAATGGCCAGGTATATGTGCTCCGCAGGAAAGGGGAGGCTGGAGGGAAGGAGGGCCGAGGGACAGAAGACAAGGGTTTGCGAGGAAGCAGCCTCGGGGTGCGCAGGACAGAGGCTGCACAATGGGGGCGGGTGATGTCAGGGCTGCCACCAAGCTGGACAGCTGTCATTCATTCTCCTGATTCTAACCTAGGGTTCCAGGTACACTGTCAAAATAATCTAAATCGGGTTTAAAATGCTTTTATTTTCTCTTATACTAAAAATCACTCAGTGTTCTTTTCATAAGATGTGAGAAAATGCAGATATGCAAATGGGCTGTGAATTCGCATTGATAATCTTTAAGCTTCTTTAATTTTATGTCTCAAGCAGTTAGTTTTGAGCCAGCACCCTCAATTTATTTATTTACCTTAGACACATCATAAAACCCGCTGAAGTGCGAATTGAGAAAGACAGATGACAGTGTAAAAAAATACAACCTCGGTCCCCCGAAGCTGGATGATCGTCTGGCACCCACGCCCCTTTAGAGACCACTGACCTCAAACACCTAGCGACACTGACTGTGAGTCTGAGGACAGCCTGCCAGTCCCACGTTCCGGCACCGCCGGCTCCGTCAGAGCCCCAGCACGACTCCGGGCTGAATGAATGGGAGGCTGAATGGGGCGGGGGTAGGGAGAGGAGTGTGAGCGCAGGAAGTTGGCGCTGAGCCCCAGTGTTTCACTGACATTTTTACTGAGGTCCCTCAGAGGCAAGAGCTACACCCCCTGCCAAACCGGGCCCTTTGGGGCCGTGGCACTCTTTCTGCGATGCTAAGATGCTGGTAACGCTCAGTTACACACAGACTCACAGACGCGCTCACAGCCGCTTCGGGGAGATGCCCCCAGGTCTCACACACAGTGGTCAGGCTGGGAAGGGATCCTTCCTGCTCCATCGTGGTAAAAGTGTTTAGAAAAAACCCAGCAATCCAAGCCACCCCAAACGGTGGTCGTGAGGTCTCTGGTTTTCCGAGACGTGCCCCCTCCCCGGGGTATCCGAGCAGCTCCTCCCAGACCCAGAAGAGGAAGGTCTCAAGGCCCCTTTGTGAGGGCAGGCTTGCTGAGCCCTGCAGATGAGAGGCAGGACCCTCACCCGAGATCTCCCCTCCGAAATGTGTGTGCAAGTGAATGAGCATAAATACCCCTGCAGACAAGTTTCGCTCACTGCCTGCTGCCTGGTGGGTCTTAATCCAGGCGAATTCCTTTGTCCCTCCTTCAGTGCATGTGTCCCAGAGACCACCTCCCGCACCAAAGCCCTGATCCATTCAAGCCTCCTTCCCCTTCCCTGCCTGTTCAAACCCCTGGGATGCCGTTCTGCTCAGAAACTCCATCACTTGCTGTCTGGGACACACAATTTAGGACTTAATCACAGTAAGCCTCACGCTGTCCCGGCATTGTTCTCGTCGCCTCCTCCCCGCCGCCCCCCCTCCCCCCCGCATCAGGTGTACACACCCCTGGTCCCAGCAAGGCTGCCGCTAGGGAGCCGGGAAGGCTGGACCCAGCCCCCTCTGCTGCATCTGGACACATCATTTCACCTCGCAGCTTGAGTTCGTCAACTGCAGCCTGGAGATGACACCACTAACTGGGCTGTCGCCCGAGACGGCGGGCGTGAGAGCGCTGAGATGTGCGCCGTGGGACGAGTGCAGGGCTGTTATAGTCACCTCTGTGGCGTCCACCTGAGCCCCCACCCTGCCTGCCCAGCGGAGGGTGGGTAACAAATACCGGACATGGGAGAGCTTTGGACAGCTCCCATCACAGGCTCAGAGAGCACGGGTTCCAACCTAACCCTGCAACAGCCCCTTCATCGACAACGCAAAAATCCCTGCCTTTCTCCATCCCTGGCACCTCAGCCCTCTGCTGATGAAGCAGGGGCCACCACCCCGCGGAGCACAAAGCTGCACCCCAGAAAGATGTGCGCCAGAGTGCCCCCGGCAGGCAGCGCTGGGCAGTACATGGGGCTGTAGGAGTGGTCCCTTCGACGAAGTGCTGGCTGGGGACAGTCCTCCCAGGGCCCCTTCCCCCCAGAAGACTTCAGCGAGCCCACAGGAGCATGGGTCCTTCTATTAAAGGGATCGCAGCCGTGGTGGAGACGAGAGAAGATTTTCCTGCCACCCTTGATAAATGCACGCAGCCGCCACCCACAGGCTCGGAGAAAGAGCAGCAGTTTCTTTGGGAGATTTTGATAAGAAGCCAGGCAGTTACTTTCCCCCTCGGTGTTGCAAACTCCGGTTCAGTCTTGCTGGCAAATGCCATGCAAATCTCATCTTTTGTTAGCCTGCTGAACAATGTTATCGGTTATAATTGGGGCAATTATGGGCTGCTCGGGGAAGCGAAACACAGATGTTTAAGCCCAGGATAGGGTATTCAAGTCCAAAGCAGCTTGCTTTAAATAGTCCATTTCCCGAGTCATCCTGCCTTACTTGAAATTCCCCCAGAACTTGCCCACGTTGGAGTGAGATGGGGGAGGAGGAGACAGGCAAGAAGGGAAGTGAGACAGGCAGGGGGGCACGTGCAGAGAGAGAAGGAAAGAGACAGGGAGGCTGAGAACGAACCCAGGGAGTTGGGGTGATTTCTGAACAGCGTGTGGCGCCGGCGGGACTCGCGGGGAGACCTTTCGGTGGGAGATGGGCAGGAGGAGGTAGATACAGAGAGACTGAACAGCCTGGTGGTGGCTGCGGGGCTGGGAGCCAAGGTCACCCTTCCAGACATATTCCGAGAACTCGCAGCGGCCGCGCTCAGCACAGCTCCCAGGTCTGACTCTCGCCCTTACCGCTACTAGCAGTTTCTATTTGGTGCGGATGGGAGAAGGGATCCCGGTTTGAAACCCCAAATCCAAACCAAGTTCAGTGAGATGCTGAAAACCAGCCTGAACACACTAAGAAGGAGAGAAGAAAGGAAGAAAGGAAGTCTGCCACGGAGAGATGTTCTGAGGGGCCTGGAGGAGAGGGGGCTTCCTGGGGGCACGCCCTGAAAGCAAGCCCTCCACCCCAGGGCCTGGCCCTCTCCTAACCTCACTCGCCAGCCAGCTTTTTCCCCCTGCAGAGAGCTAGGACCAGGGGCCACATCTGGGGATGGAAACTTTTCCTCCTTTCCAAGTTCCGCTCTTTTGCATCTCCGTTTGAGGATAAAGCATGAGAGCTCCCCCGCCCGCTGCCCCCTGCCGAGGACTGGAAATAAGATGAAGCCTGATCCCTGATCCTACACGAGGCCTGAGGCCCGAGGCAGCTGCACTGGACAAAGGAGCTGCGGGACACAGAGCCCCCGCGCTCCTGGCCGCGGCAGGTGGGTCGCCGCTGGCACGCGCTCGCCTACCTGAGAGCTGCCTGCCGAGAGCCGTGCTCCTCGCTCCCCGGGATGTGGGTCTGCAGGCTGGGCTGCGGTCTCAGCCACACCAGCGTATATATCCTCCCCCACCCCCACACAGCCCTCCCCGTGCCTGCCCACCTCAATGACACACGCGCGCGCACACACACGTACACACACAGGCAAACACGCTGACCCCTTCATCAAACCCACAGCAGACCCAGCACCCCCTCCCACCCCGGTGTTCCCGCCCCCTGGCTCCCTGCTCAGACTTGTGACAGCCCCACCTCCCGCAGCCCTTTCTCTGCCTGCTTCACCTGGGTCTGCAGCCAGAGCCCACGCTGCTTCCCTCTGGCTCCCAGAGGCTCTGTAAGGACCCACAGGGGAGCTCCGGCAAGTCGGAAAGACTCCTGGTGACAGCGATGCAGCCCACCCCTGTCCTGGAGTCTCCTGGAGCCACCCTTGGCCCCGAGAAGTCAAGAATAGGAGGAGAGGAAGCCCTTTGCGAAAGCCCCCTCTGGATGCCCTGCCCACGGGCAGCAGCAGCCAGGCCACTATGGGGAGTGATTTTACCTGGTGGGGGCCGGTCAGGAGACATGTCACAGGTGCCCAGAGCCTACACGCTGAGACTTTAGACTCAGACCGAAGGATCTGCAATTCTGGCTCTGCTGTCAGAGCAGGGGACCTCTCTCTGCAAACCTCAGGTCCCCTCCTGTAAAATGGGGGTGGTGCCTCCCAGGATGGCAGAAAATGACCTTCTGTCTGTGTTTGTCTCATGAGCAAGAGACCCTTACTGTGTATTAGGCCTATGCCCCTTCCAACCTTTTCACATTAAATACTGACGGCAGCACAAAAATCCAGTCAATATCTAGTGTCACCACAGAGTGCTTCTAAAGCTCCCTTTGTGCTTGATGGTGTCACTGAGCACCTTGGGGCCTGGACGCAGGTGACGACCCCCAGCTCCTCTCCACGCAGCTCAGGCAGGCACTGTCAGATGCTGCAGTGTCCTCGTGGGCCCCTGCTTTCCTTGTTGTGGGTGAGTCACTCCATTACCTGCTCCTGGGTTCTCCCCAGAAGATTCAAAAACATTCCCGAATCCTAGGGTTTGAGCCTCTGTCATCCAAGGAACTCAGACTCCAGCTCATCTGGCGGGTACAGCTCTCTCACTGACCTGGGGCTGGGTGGAGAAGGATTAAAGAATACCTCTTCCCTGACAGATTAAGGGCATGGGTTTTCTTTGGGGGCTGATGGAATGTTCTGGAGTTAGTGTTGATGGAATACAGTGGATATACTCAAACCCACTAAATCGTGTGTTATAAATAGTGCAGTTTTATATTATGTGAATTATACTGGAATAAGGAATAGACGGAAATGAAAGTAAGCAAGCGAGCACCCGCCCCAGGTGAAGAGCAGCACATTCTGAGAATAAAACTTGCTCTCCATCTATATTCATAGCAAAGGGCCCAGCAGACCAGCATATTCATTTTCCACTCAGCTCTCTACGGCCCAACAGGTCAAAGCCACCACTGAGAACTCTGGGAGGGCAGTACTTGGACCACGTGACATGGGGTCAGTGTTGCAGCTGTGCATTGGGGTCCCAGGCAGATTTCACACAATCCTTGGCAGATAATGCTGAATGTCTACCCAATACCCACTACTCTGTTCTTTCTTACTAGACAGTACCACTGATTTTATCTAGGTGGCAGTGTGTTTGGCTAAAAGGCTCCATTTCTTGTTGAGGGTGGCCAAGGAGAATCAAGCTGCTGGTCAGGGGCTTCCAGAAAAGCTCTGTTAAAGGAAGCCAATTAGTTAGAAGAGAGCTCTTCTTTGCCTCCTTTCTTTCTGGGAATACAAATGTGATGGCTGGAGCTACAGCAGCTATCTTGAATCGTGAGACAACTTTGAGACTAGGCGCCACTGTCTAAAGATGACAAAGCATAAAGACAGAAGAATTCTGGGTACCTGATGCCATACCAATCCTGGATTTTCAATCTTCAGTTTAAAAAAAGTTTTCATTACTTGTTTTTTTAAGCTGTTCAACTTGGTTGTTCTCCCTGACCTGACCCTGGGATATGAACCTGGGTCCTTGGGATGTATGTGGAGTACACCTGGCTGTAGGCAGCAGAGCTAACTGCTACCACACCAGGGTGCGCCGCTTCAACTTTTCTTAATGAGAATAAACTAAAATATTGATGTCAATGGTCAATCAGGATACAGTGAGCTGTTGCTATGTAAAACAAGCCATTTCTTTGGCTCGTGATATGGCAAGTTGGCAATTTAGGCAGGGCTCGGCAGGGCAGTTTTTCTGGTCTCAGCCTGGCTCACTCACGTCTGCAGTCAGCTTCAACACCGGCTTTTCCGAGAGTGTCTCTCATGCCTCCAGCAGGCTGCCTGACTGGCCTGGTCTCGGCTTGGCTGAGGTTCAAGCACAGGTAAGTACAATCGAGTGAGAATGTCAGTCATGTCAGCCTGAGGTCTAAGCTAGGAGCTGGTACTCCATTGCTTTTGCTGCATTTATTGGCAAAGGTGCATCCTGGTGGTGCAGCAGTTAGGTCAGCTGACTTCGCTGGTGCAGTCCACATACGTGCCATGGACTGGGACCGTGCCGGAGGTGGTGGGAGCGCCACGAAGAAGATGAATGACTAAATTCAGTGCTGCTTCCTCAAAAGCCAGTCACAAGGCCAGCTCAGAGCCTGGTTGGGTATAGACGATGCTGTCACAGAGCAAAGAGGGCAACTCTATAAATAACGTTAATCTACCATGTTTTGTTTACACTGGTTTGGATTTTCTGTTTCATAGAAGAAAATCATCTTAAATGATAAACTTGCCTTTGTGCATCTAGTCATTTCTAGTGTGTTGGGTCAGCAAGTGTTTTTCCGTCCTTGTGGTTGAGGGAAGGTAAAAGCAAGAGCTGAAACATCGCTTAACCTCTTGAGCTTTTCTCTTCTTACTAAATGTGAAGTCATTGACCCAAATGACCCGGAAGTTCTCTTGGAGTTGAAGGAAGCTGCAGAGGGCGGCTGTCTCTTGGAATGCATGTCCGGGAAGGGAGTCTACAGTCAGTGTGTGGGGAACTTGGGGAGGAGTCTTACCTCTTGGAAAAGCCAGAGTCACCTAGAAAGGATGCAAACCGGGCATGCTGTCATGAATCATGGCGCCCAGATGCCATGGGCTTCCTCCAGGGGTGCTGACTGGACCTGGAGCAGCAAGCTGCCCTCTGCTCTTGGCTGACAGGGTAACTTTGTGAAAACCGTTGGAGAAGAAAGGGCACACAGCCTTATTTCGACTGATCACGCGGCAGTGGGCGTTCACGGTGTGTGTCGTCTTGAGACAGAGAAGCCCATGCCAGGGTGGCCCCAAGAATTCGACTCTAATCAGCCAGACAGGCAACTTCTGAGGCAGATTTAGCAGCTCTTAAAACAGTCTCCGGGCAACTTCAGTCGAGGGGTTACCTGGGGGAGAGGGCAGCAGGGTGTCCTTAAACCCCCACCCACCCAGCAGTTTTCCCTCATGAAGAATAGAGCTGCTGGCCACCAGGTATTTGCGCTCAGAATTTCATGATGAACGACGGCCCTGACGGACACTTGGTCTCCTTAGTAACCACGCCAACAGGGTCCCCACTGGAAAAGCTACTGCTGCTTTTGGAGGCACCTACAGCCAGAACACAAATGGCTTTTTAAAATATCAAGACACCTGTGTTGTTCCCACAATGTGGACTCTCGGGCTACTGAGGGCAAGTTGAATTTCAGTGATCACTAAGACCTAGTTTGTTGTCGTTTTTAAGTTTAATTCATCTTGGTTGTTCCCTTGAGCCTGGATGCGAACCCAGGTCCTTGGGATGCATATGGACTGCACCAGTCAGAGGCCACAAACGTAACTGCTAAACCACCGGAGCATGCCAAGAGGTAGGCGTTAAAGGCAGAGTTAGGCAAATGCAGCTTCAAGGCAGATGGGCATTTGCTGCCTTACAGGCTTTATCGCCCAGAGTGCCCAGCTTAGTGCCTGTGACATGACGGAGGACAGCAGGGAGCTGGACGCAGGTGTCCTCGCCCTCGAGCGAGCCGGGTGGGGTGCGGTACAAGGCCTACGCTGATGAATGGCGGCCAGCACTGCACACACGCTGGAGTGGCTCAGGCAATTAGAGGATGACAAAGCACATAATGAGGTGCTGATTGGAGACCGAGGAAGTGAGAGAGACGTTCCGGAGAGAGGAAGCATCGTGCTTGTCTTATTTCTGAGTGAATTGGTGAGAGTCTGAGAGGTCTGTCCCAGGTTGAGCTGGTGACCAGCATGGCAGCTGGAGGCCAGTATGGGCAGGTGTAGGGTTAGGGGACCGCAGTCTCGGGCTGTCAAAGTCCACAGATGGGGTGGGGTGTTCAACAGCAGAACATATTTTCTCACAGCCCTGGGGCTGGAAATTCTGCATCAAGCTGTCAGCAGGGGGTGGTCCTCCTGAAGCCTCTCCCCTTGGTTTGTCGATGACCGCCTTCTCCCTGCGTCCTCACATGGTCTCCCCTCTTAGTGTGTCTGGGTCCTGTCTCCTCTTATAAAGACACCAGTCATAATGGATTAGCAATCCTAATCAGCTCTCTGAAGACCCCATCTCCAATCAGTCATACTCTGAGGCTCTAGGGCTTAGGACTCCAGTGTGTGTGTGTGTCTGTGTCTCTGTGTACCTGTGACCTGTGTATGTGTGTCTCTATGTGTGTGTCAGTGTTTCTGTGTTTGTGTGCCTCTGCATCTCTGTGTGTGTATGTGTGTGTCTGTGTGCCTGTGACCTGTGTGTGCCTATGTGTGTCTGTGTGTGTCTCTGTGTGTGCCTGTGTGTGTTTCTGTCTGTGTGTGTGTCTATGTCTCTGTGTGTGTATGTGTGCAGTCTATGCGCCTGTGACTTGTGTGTGCCTGTGTGTGTCTGTGTGTGTGTCTGTGTCTCTGTGTGGCTGTGTCTCTCACAGCTCAGCCCCTAACCAGAGGAAAAGGGTACTGTGCTCATCAGATAATGGGGATATAACCCCAGAGAAGGAGCAAAAGGTCACAGTGGGACCCTGGGTGACTAATGTGCAGAGGAGTTTCCTTCGACTCTCTGGTCCCTAGACCAGGCATCGGTACCCCAGACACAGGTGACAATGCATGGCTGGCTTTGCCACGTGTCATAGCAGAACTGAATGGCATTGCCACTGGCGGCGAACCTTGGAATGTGAAGATCAGAGAAACGTCAGAAATGTCATTCTCAGAATCGGGAGGCGGCCAGCCTCTCCAGATGCAGGATCACACACAGTCCCTGAGAAGTGCTGCCGCCCTCTGGGGGCCCATGTCTGAAGGCAGGCGAGCTGCCTCCTGGACTCTGCTCCCCAGCTTCCCACAAATATTCGCAGGTTCCTCCCCTGCTTGTCCTCAGTGCAATTAGGCCCTCGTTTCCCATGCAAATTTGTTCTTTTTACAACTCTGCCCCTTGAGGGAACTCAGGCCTCCCTCCAGCTAAACCTCCCTTTGTTTCTAGTGCTTTTAGAAGCTTCTCGCTTGGATGTGCACACAGGTGCTGTGTCCCCTGTAGTAACCCGCATCTGGATTTCCAGTGTCAGCAGTAACACTCTCACGGCCACTCGGTTTTATAACCTAGGTCCTCTCCCTCCTTCCTCTTTTCCTGTCCTTTGCATGCGGGGTGTTGTAAAGTGTAATCAGTTCTTAATCATTTTTTGAGCTCCTAGTTTCTCCGATATATATGTGAAGTAATATGGTTTACTAAATGATATGGTGGAAAAGGGTTCTGGTGTACAACTTTTTAAATCAATGTCTATAATCCACTAGTTTATATTTGTCACCAGAATTCTAGGATCTAGCCACTACCCTATGGTCAGCCCATTTCCCCCAACCCCCTCCTTTCTGGTAATCATTTTGTTCTTATAATCTAAGAGTTTGTTCTTCTATTTCTTTATCTACCACATGAGATCATACAGGTTTATCTTTCTTCATCTGACTTATTTCTCTGATCATAATTCCCTCTAGGTCCATCCACGTTGCTACAAATGGCAGGAGCTCATCTTTTTCATAGCGGACTGCATCCCACTGTGTATGTAGCCGTGGCTTTATCCACTCACCTGTCAGTAGGCATTGACGTGGTTTCTAACTCTTGGTGCAGTTGAGTGAGGCTGTGATGCACATGTGGGTACAAATATCTCTTTGATGAGTGTTTTCTTTTTCTTTGGATAAAATACCCAGAAGTGGGATCATGCTATTTTCTAGTCCTTATATTTTGAGGAACCTCCGTACTGTTTTCCATAATGGTTGCACCGTTTACATCCCCACAACAGCGTAGAAGGGTTCCCGTTTAGCCACATCCTAATATATTTAGATGATGTTTTCACTTTGCCTTCCATGCTTTGCTCCAGATTACAACCCTTACCTGCCACATGACTTTGACCAAATCACATCTACTTCGTATTCTTCAAAGTGGGCATAATACATTAAAAAATGGTGCGATTTTTTCAATTACTATACATGAAGGGGTTTTGAAAACTCTGAAGCCACCACACACACACACACACACACACACACACACACACACACACACACACGATTATTCCTCAAGACCGTCTCAAGTAAAAGCACTTCTTACAACTAAGTCAAAGCCCACCTTGTCTTTTCCTGAGTTCAGAGCCCCACTCCGGGCGATTGCTTGTGTTCAGGTTTAGTGTGCACGCCAGAGCGCCCCCTGCTGTTCCGTGTCGGTTTCACAGCTTGCAGTCCCGGAGGATGATTAACCACGGATGGGGCAGGGACTGACATTCTCACCCACTTCTCTCCAGCTGAGCGATCTCCCAAACCCACATGCCTTGATCAAGGACCAAATATTTGTTGATATGCAAAAATCAAAAGGCATGGGAATCAGTGAAATAGGATAAAACTCCCTGCATTCAAAGAGTGCACAGTCTAACTGGTGTGATGAACTGCAAGAAGTGAAAGAAAAGATGTGCTCTGGTGGCTCAGGTGTTAAGCACATGCCTGGGGCACAGTCCACACACAGCCCAAGGACCCGGGTTCAAGATCCAGTACTGGAGGGAACACCGACAACGAACAATTAAGTAAAATGCTTCTTTCCTCCTCTCACTTCTTCCTGCTCGCTGCTTCTGTTGTCATTTCTGCCTGCCTTCCTCTTAAAAAACAAGCAAAAAAAAGCCAGAAAGATGTATATAAAGCAGTTTCAGGGTTAGCAGCTATGTTAGCAGCTATGTTAGCAGATAAAGATATGTGAGCTGGAAGGGCAATGGATCCTGCCTGACTGGGATGGTGGGAAGGGCTTGGCTGACAGAAGATTTGAACTGGCTCTTGAAGGATGGGTGAGATCCACGTAGATGGCGGGGCCAGGTGAGCTGCAGCAAGACAGCCTCAATGGGACGTCGTTAGGGACAGAAGGCATTGAGAGATGTTGCGCTGGGAGTGATGCATCGGGCAGTCTCTGGGGCAATGTCCAGGTAGGATGGATACTAAGAACTTATTGATCAGAGAAATCAGCAGAGCATCTGCATAGGTGTGCATCTGACTCTGGCTGCTTCTGTTTGGGCAACCGTACCCTCAAAATCCTGCTAGAAATAGACACACAAAGAGTTGGATGACTTCACAGAAAGCTTCCTACTTTTTTAGCAGAGTTCCATGAAAATTGCCTAATCGCTTGACATTTTGTTTCTAGATCAACTCAAATCTCTGTGGGCCAATAACCAGCCACGGTCTGTGCCTGGGAAGGGCCCCTGCTCTCTCCCTCTCCCCAGAGAGTGGTTGGCTTCAAGCTCGGAGAATGCCGTTCTGTGAAGCTGCGTGGTTGTTGACGCATGATGACTATCTTCCCAAAGCTATTTCATGGCTCTGGAAGAGGAAATTCAAAACAGATTTATTTTTCAGAGAAAGAAAATTGTTTCAGTTCTTGGCAAAATAAAATAATGGCTTCGAAGTCCAATTTTTCTGCAGCAATTAAAAGATGTTTCCAAAGAACCGTGTCACAACCTTCTCCCTCATGTATGCCCTCTGCCCACCGCGGGCCACATGACTGGGATGGCCGGCTCTGTGCGCTTCACTGCAATTGAGGGACTTTACCAGGTACCCACACGAGCTGGCACCCTCAGCACTACCTGCAAAATGCATTCTGTCGAATCATGCAAGCGCAGTGCCTAAAAACTGAAGTTGCATGGTCGGTGAAGACAATGGAATTGTTTCTCCAAGGGACAGGTAGGCCAGGGGCCTCTGTGCCGTAGCGAATAAAACAGAGAGCAGACCTCCGGAGAGGAACTTTTCAGAGACCAAGCTTGCCAAGCTTGGCTCTTTTTTTTTTCCTGTGTCTTTGCCCACCAGTGCGGAGAGATGCCCAGGCCTGGATGCAGGGGTCCAGACTTCGGTTCTCATGGCAGAGAAGATGAAATGAGAACAGGGCTCCCCCCGAGGCGGCACATCTGTATCCCGGCTGCCAGGCGGCCTCCATGGGGCGGCATCCGGGACCTGAATGGTTTATTGAACCATTAATGGTGTATTTTCTGCTTGGATTCCCTGCTGCCTGGAGACAAAGGCATCCGAGGACTCTGAGTCAGGGCTCAGGGATGAGGTGGAATCAGTACGTATGCCTGTGCGGTCTCCGCGCGCAGACCCCTGGCCCTGAGAAATCAGCTGGATGCACTTTTTTTATTTTTAAGGTAAAGGGCTATTTCTTTATTGAAATTTCTGTGAAATTTTTGTGAGTCAAAATACTCATCTGTTTCTCTCCCCATAAGTAATTTGGCAAGAATTTACCCTCAATTTCTCTATGGATTTTAATGTTGACTAAAGCCTCAGTATTTAAAGAATGCCGTAGTATTCTGAAGCTACTTCTATGAGGGGGCTCTTGACTTTTGTTCCAATACTTCTGATTTCTTTTTTTTTTTTAAGGTAACATTGGTTTATTACATTATTTAAATTTCAGTTACACATCATTATAATTCAATGTTGGTATCCACTACTTTATGATCATCACCTAAAGACAAGATTTCAGCCACCACCATGCAACTGGCCCACCTGACTTGTGTTATGTACCTCTATGCTACCTCCCCTTCTGTTTTTCAACCCATTAGGCCACTATATGCTTTTTATTGGTGAGTCAAATCCATTCATATTTAGGCTGATTACTGATAGGTAACTATTTATTGCCCACCTTGTTGATTGTTTCCTGGGCATTTTTCCAGACTGCACCTTTGTTCTTCTCTTATTCTCCTCTTAGCTGGTTTGAAAGCATTTACGTTTTGGTTTTTTGAGCTGTGCATACTTTTGTTTATTCATTCAACAAATGCACCCCAGGACCCCTGGGAGACTTCATCTGCGGCACATCATAGCCCTGAGAGTTTGAAACAGGCATTTCAGATGAACAGAGAGCAGGACATACCTGCAATGTATCTAGATTCCAGAGGGTTTTGAATGAGTGAGCGATAGATTCAGAAGAGAGATATAAAAGGAAGGCTGGTATTGTAGCAGATAAAACAGTGTGGACACAGACTGGTGGGAAATAAGAAAGAAATCATTGGTGTGTTGATTTTCCCTTCTTTCCAACATATGACTTCATGTTGTACAGTAATATTTATATAGTAAAGTAGGGAGGAAAAATCCCCTTGAGTTTAGATGAGAAGCTTTGAGATATATCCTGAGTCTGCTGCACATAATACCTTATTCTCGCAACCTGAACTATTTGTAAGTGAATGAATGTTTCATTGCAAATAATTGTCCCAGTCCTTTTCCAGAGGTGGAGAGACTACTAGAAAATAGAAAATTCTATCCCCTCAAATGAAAATCTCCTCCCAAATGAAAATTTTCCCCCCAGTTGTATAAGCAGAACATGTTCATTGTAACCTAAAAAGTCAGATTATGCAAGAAACAGAAAAGCAAGCCATAAAAATGAAAGTAAAAATTCATCCGGAAATCCACACAGAATGAGTGATAAAGAGACAACACCATGTGAAGCAGCAAAGTTTGTCTCTTTAAAAGATGGTTGGGAATAATACGACATTTTTATGGGTCCATTTCTTCCACTTCTCAATGGGGTTATTTTTCTCTGCTTTCCCAAGCAGGTCATAAGAGTGACTGGCTCAGCTTCTGGATTTACATATCTTTTCTTTTTTTAAGGACAGGTGCAGGCAGAAATGAAGGTGAGCAGGCAGGCAGGCAGGCAGGCAGGGAGAGAGAAGAGAAAAAAGCACTTTATCTAGTTCTTTGTCTTGGCTGCCCCCTTCCCCACACCCTGGCATGTGAACCTGGGTCCTTGGGATGCGTGTGGACTGCATCCAGCAGATTTAACCATTAAGCCACCTGGTCTTACATATCCTTTTAAATACTCAAACCAAACCCTCAGTTTTCAAAGGTTAAAGTTTCTATGCCCCAGTCACAAATTCCTGGGAAAGATGATTTGCTCTCCAAATTGTCTTGAAAATGTTTATGGCCATAGGAAAGCGGAAAGGCTGAAACAGCTTCCCTCCGTTGTTAACATTTGGTCACATCGCGTGCTTTCTCTCTCTCCCTTCACGCAGGCCACTTTCGACCGAACCCTTTGGCCGGAAGCGGTGGAGACCAGGACACTTCTCCCCTGACTCTGCATGTCCCCAGGTAAAGCCAGCACTCTTCTCCGCCGCGATACCCTTTTCACACCTAAGGAAATGAAGCACAATTCAGCAATGTTATCTAACACCCAGTACACAGTTACAAATTCTCATGTCACAAGCTTCTTTTATAGTTTTTTAAAACCAAAGATCCAAGCCAGTGTGTTTTGGGGGTCATGGTTTAATATTTAAAAATCTAGAGCACTGCCCTGCCTTGTTTTGCGTGCATGTTGACGCTTTTGAAGCTTCTCGCCAATTTGTCCTATGGCGTCACCTTCATTTTGGATGTGTCTGGTGTTTCTTCAACGTTAGATTCCAATTGACCAGTTGTGTGTGTGTTTTGTAAAATATTTGCACGGGTGATGTGCATTCTTTATTTCGTCCCATCAGGAGAGACCCCTGGAGTCACTTGACACAGTGGCCTCTAGTCTTGCCGTTGTCAGGAGATATTTTGCCTTTCCAATCCAGCACACATCTGTGGGGTGATACCTCGAGACCGTGTGAATATCCTGTTTCCTTATCCCTTTTTAGTCCAATCATTTTTTGATGATCTTTGTTTGAATCAGCTATTATGTTGGAGGTTGCCAAATGAGAATTTTCTATCAATCCTTCCTCAGTTGGGAATGGTGTTTTTGTAAAGAAGAACCTTTTCCCATTTCCTCCCCTTGCCCCTCTTTTCTCTTCAGGAGCACTGGACGAGCATATATTTAAACACAGCAGCGCGTCTCACTGTATGGTAAGCATTTGCTACAGTGTGACCCCCACATGCCAGTAAACACGCATTGAAGGGGGAATAGGATTTCTTCTCAGACAAAAAGAATGAGCTTCATGGAGGCAAAGAAACTTTCCCAGGTTCCTGGAGTTCAAATCCTTGTCCCGCTGAAGCTGCGACTTCCCATCACTGCAGTCTGCTTTGAGGTCTGGCCCTGCCGCAGCCGAAGTTGCTGCCACCGAGGCAAAGGGTGACGTCTGCTTTACCTGCTGTGGAGTCTCCAGGGCCTGGCAGAGTACCTGGCACAGAATCCAATGTTTGCGGACAGAATTTGTGTGCTCTAAAGAGATTTATGATTTGCTTTAGATAAGAAAGCACCCAAAATCTGTCTGAGGTGGGTTTTCCTAGACATGATTTATGGGAGGGAAAGTTCAGGCTGAGCTGTAGCGGGAGGAAAGGTTCCAGCAGAGAACTTCGCTGGCCCTGAACTCGCAGGACACATGGTCACTGTCAATGGCTTATTTATTTTTATATTTCAAATCGTTCTATGAATTCTTTGTGGAAGGGAAAATAAAGGGAGAGTGAAAAACAGCTTTATTAGAATTTCAACAAGAATTCAAACATAGCAAATCCCTTTGTATCAAGCAAATTTTGAGTCACAAACATCAAGGAAACAACGGTGTCTCATGTCCTTTTAGCAAAATGGGATGGGTCATGTCTTGTCACCAATCATTGCCTGAGCAAGTACTTCCTTTGGCTAATGGAATGAAAATGGTTTTCCTTTTTTTAAAAAAATATGTTGTTCACGTGCACTGTGGGGGTGTAGCGGTCAGGTCGGCACTTCTGGTCGGTACAGTCCGCTCACATCCCAGGGACCCAGGTTCCCGGCCCAGGGTCAGGTTAGCAGCCAAGATGAACAGCTAAACAAAACAGGGCTTCCTCCTCTCTCTTCCTGCCTGCCACCACTGCTCGCCTCATTCCTGAGGCACCCTTCCTTTAAAAAACACGTCGTTCACACATTCATTCTTAAATTTGAAGATAATCACTTAGGACGGTGTCAGCTGAGGAGTTCCAGGTGAGATTTCATTTACAGGACAAAATTTTACCATTATGATAGAGTCTCAAGCACTTCTGTCTCTTTTCATCTTCTGATTTGTCTAATAACTTGCAATGTCTCCTGCCGTCCATTTCCCTGTCTTTCCTTTCAAGGTAGAAGACGCAGAATTCTGAAGTGAGTTCAGTGAAGGCTTAAAGAAGACGGCAAAGGTGGTGTCTACTGCCTTCTTTCATGCCTTCTTGAGGGATGAGCTGTTTCTTCTGGCAATAAGAACACCAAAGCAGGATGATTCCTTTACTGTTGCGTCATCTTTGCAGGCAATTCCCTGATTCTTCCATTTAAAAATCCCTTTTGTCTTTTTTTTTTTTTTTTTTTTAGCATAAGCGGGAACATGGATGAGTAAGATGAGGGAATGAGTGACACTGCCCAGGTCAAGGAAACGTAATGTTTCCACATAAGACCCCACTAAGATGCCGAATGTATCTTAGCTACGGTGCCCTGAGTTAAATTTTCCAGTGGACCCCTCAGGAAATTGTAAGATAAAATACACTTTATTTCATGAAAATGTAAATTCTCTTGGTTCTTTGGAAGACTTCCTAAGACATTACTTGTTATAAATGGTTAGAAGTTGAAAAAGGTGTGAAAGGGGGCCTTGGAAAAATGGGTGAGGTCAGACACCCAAGCTGGGCTGGGGGTGCAGACAGTGCAGTGGGGGGAGGCAGCGAGAAAATCAGATTTATCACAGCTCTGGTTGTGTTGGGGACATCCGTTTGGGGTCTGGTGAGAGTAACTGGAAGGTTTTGAGCAGGGAAGTCATAATGCATGCACAGGATTTTCTGGCTTTATTCCCCTTTGATTGTGGAACTTGATTCCCAAGGGGAAAATGAGCTTTTAATGTGTAATAAAAATCTTAGCATTCAGTTTAGAGCATTTCATGTAATTCTTTTCTGGTATGGCAGTATGTTTAACATTCCTTTACACAAATAAACCCCCCTGTTCCATCTTCGAAGCCAGTGAAGACCATACACATGAACAGATAAACTACTTCATTAACCACCATTCCAGGTGGAGTTTGTTCTGACTCCACAGGCCTTGAGTGTTCTTGACACCACGCTGGTTGGCCAGTAGGGGCCGTGGTAAAGATTTGAGGACCCTCAGTCTTTCTAGAAAGGTGCAGTTAAAGAGTGAATGTCATCATAAGTTCTGAAATGGTTAAGTGCAGCAGATAAATGCATTTGTTTTTCAAATTCTGGAAGAATTTCATAGTGAAGAAGCTCATGGGATCGCTATCCTGAGAGGAGGCAGTGTCTTAAAAAATAATTTAGAAGGTTAAGATAAATGTGAAGAAGACAATCACATTAGCTATTTAAGAAAACTGAGTGTTTAGGTGACTGTCCCCTAGAGGTGCTGTCAGCCAGACTTTTCCAGCTGCACAGTCAGGTAGTTTGGCCCTTTGTGTATCTTTAGGAGATTGTCTGCATCAAGAGCAGCGGCTTGTTTTCAGACATGCCCATCAACTTTTTTTTTTGTAAACGAAACAGTCATTTATTTCTGACTGAGCTCAGGAGGTGGTTCTTACTCAGGGTCTCAGTGTCTCTCATGAGGTCACAGTCAGATCGTGACGGGGGCTGGAGTCATTGCAAGTGCTGTCTGTTAATGCTGTTTGCTTGTTAGGCCCTGGGCTGGGACTGGGGACTGGAAACTCCACTTGGTCTCTTGCTCACTGCCTGGGTTTCCTCCCATCATGGCGGCCGGGAAGGAAGAGCAAGAGACAGAGGCAGCAGAAGGCATATTTTATAGTGTAGACCTGGGAGTCACACATTGTCACTCCTGCTGTTTTTCCCTTTGAAGTGAGGGCTTCCATCCAGCCCAACTCACTCTACTTCTCAGTGGGAGGCTCATTGGCTTAAAAAATTAGTGTTGGTTATCATCACCACATTGATCGTCATTACACCTAACGTCTCTACCTGGCCATGTGATGAATAGTTACGTATTATGTTGGGCATTATGTCCATCTTGACCTCTGAATAGGGCTTTGTAGTTTCAAGGCACCTTCATGTCCATTATTTTACTCGACAGTCTAAACAACTATGTATAAGCGGTTATGCTATTTTTTTTCAGATAAATAAGAAGAGACTAAGGAACTCATCCAGAGCCTCTGAGCTGGTGCCTGGTCCAGAGGTCATTCAAACCAAGTCTCTCCTGGGACGATGCGTTTTCCCCTCACCACTCAGCATTGGGGTGGGGGATAGACAGACAGACTTGCTCTGAAGTCACATGACCTGAACACAGTGCCACCACACCGGGACTCCTGAGAGTGAAAGGTGCCGCTGCCAATATGTTGTGATCCTAGAAATAAATCAGGATGGTTCCGGGTGGACCAGATGCATGGTCACCCTACCCACAGGCAGACAAACTTCACTGGAACACAGTGCCCTATGTTTTTCCACCAAATCTTAGCATATTTTGTAAACTTCCCATCTCTTCAAGCAAAAACAGCAAATGCTAGGAGAACATCAGTATATGAGTGATCCACAGTTTCCCAGGACAAGGAACCAGGGTGTCTGTGATTTGCATGTAACTGCTGGACCAGCTCCCAGAACCTGGCTTATCTCGAGTGAGCTGAGGCCCCAGTGTGATTTGTGTGGATGCAGGGAGACTTGGAAGAGATGGTCCAGCTGTCCCAGGCTTCGCATCTCTCTTCTGCTGTGTTGCAGCTTGGTTTGGGGAGCAGGGAGATTACGGCCTAGAGCGGGTCAGGCACCCCCTGGTGGCTCAAGCGTCAATTCTGTAGCTGGGGCTTAGTTCATGCAAAACCCAAGGGCCCAGGTTTGTGACCTGGGACTGGGGGCACAACCAAAAAATAAATGTTTCTTCCTCTTCTCTCTTCCTTCCTGCCTGCTGCCTTCCTTTTAAAAACAATGATAAAAAATAGGATCAGTTGCAGATAAAAGGGGAAGACTTAAGAGAGCAGAGGAAGCAAAGAAAGGCCACTTCAAATTGGGAGTCGATATAGTTCAAGCCTAGAATTCAGATGGGCAGGTCAGAGAGGAGCAAAATCGGGGGCGAGATAGTGGCAATGTGTGTGGGTGTGGTGTCGTCTGGGGTGGGGCTGTTGGCAGGTTGAATTTTCTGGAGCAGATGCTGATGAGGGGTCTAGCTGAGAGAGGGATCCTAGGGGTCAGCACCTGTGGAGGAGGAGGGAAGGAAACAACACTGGAGAGAGGAAGATGCTCAGGGCCTTCAGGTCCCGCAGAGCTCAAGTTAGCCCAGTGGGAGGTCTGAAGCCAATATTACCCGCCGGTATTGCCCAGCAGGGCAGAAATGTCTAGGCCTTTAGTCCCACTCAGTCAGTGGACAGGGCTGTCCTGAGAAGCAAGTGACTTCAGATGGCACGAACTTCTGCAGTGAGGCAGACTCTGAGGTTGCTGAGAGCTGCTGGCTGTGGGCTGACCATGCTTTCCCCCGAGCTGGACCACAGTCTTTTCATTTTCCCCTTCCTCCAGCCCCGGGTCTTGAACCCGAGTCCCTGGGCTGTACCTGGCCTGCAGTAGCTTAGTGTCAGCTCTATAGGGGTGCACCGCACAGTCCTCCCCTCCACGTCCAATCCGGGCTGTTGGGGAAGGAACCGAAACACAGGAGAAACTTTCCGTTTTAATTAGGCGCCGTCTCAGAGTCAGGACACAGACCTGGTGCTGACTCTTTCCCTCGGGAAGTCACGCTTCTTGCGTGTGAGCAGGACGCCCGTGAGGGTCAGGGTCGGTCCCCTCAGCACCTTCTGGTTCACGCTCACCTGGGCCGAGCAGGCTTCCTGCCTCTTCGAGTGGGTTGAGTTAAGCATTTTTCACTCTTGGTTGAGGATATTTGTCACAGACCGTTCAAAGCAAACTAGAATACCCCCTGGAGAATAATGTTTTAAATGGAACTACTGAGAAATTTATTGTGACTGTTAAGTGGCTGAAGAACAGAGGGTCCCTAGGGAGTGATTGGATGCTGCTTGTCAGACTTGGAAAAGATTTAGCCTTTTCACTAATGGGAGGCGCTGCATAGAGTGTGGCTAATGACGGCAGTGGGCCATATCGAGGGTTTATGGAGAATGCTTTTTGTGTCTTTTCTGTGCTTTGGATTTTACTTCCTTCCTGAAAACCCTTTACCGGCCTCTTTTGTGCCTTGTGAGCATCAACATAAAATTGCACCTTGGATGTGGAAGGGTTTTTGAAAAGAATGGATTATCTGTCGCTTTCGATTATTTTATCTCCTGTTTCCGAGGTCATTAAACGTGGCCGCATCAAGAAGTCTTTCCCAGGCCTCCATCCGGTGAGCTACGGCTCTTCTCTTTCTCTGAGTTGCTGAACATCCTCTTTTGTCTGGTCGAAGAACTCTTGGTGTCTTCCCTGTTGCAGGCAGATTGCTGGAAGGAAGGGCAGCAGGTTCTCCCAGGTCCTGTGAGTCCGACAGTCAGATTGAGATGGGAGCCCTGGGTACCCTCTTAGAACACTCTGCCCCCCGCCCCGACTCCCCTGAGAACAGGTGGCAGATAAAGCGGAACCTGGGATTTAGGAGGTGGATGTCTCTGCAGTAGGGCTCTGTTGACTAGAGACTCAGGGAACTGTGATCTCTGCCAAGTGAGGAGCATAGAGAGGTCCCTTTGGGCTGAAGGGTCACCTCTAGTGTTTGCAGTCTTCAGTGGGGGGCTAAGGAACTGAAATTGGGGGACATGTCCAGTTGATAGTGATCATCTGTGTGTTAATCCTAGGTTTGCTAGGGGTGAGCTCCAGGCTAGATTTCGAAGGAAGAAGGAGGGGAATAGAGCAAATGACTTCAGGACACTCAGCTGCGGGACTCAGCCAGTCACTCTGCAGACCTTGGTTGAACCAGGGCCTGAATGGTGAAAAGATGCATGTGAAACAGGATGACTGCTAGTAATCAGAAGTCCTTTGTCTCCACTGTCTGCCAGGAATTGGGTTGAACGTGGGCCTGTCCAGATGCTTTGCCAGTAGGACAGAGTATCTGGGGGCTCTTGCCAGCGGAAGACAATTGGAAGAGACTGGACAGCAGTAGAGTGCGGGGTGCGGAGGGAAAGCAGCGTCGGCACCGTGAGCTACAACCTGTCTCCTCTTGTTTGACGGTGTCAGTGTCTTCTGGAAATAATATACAGGAGAGCTCACCATGTGCCGTTTCTTGCCCCTAACTGAGCCCTTTAATAATGTGAGCTTGGACTGTCCTCAGAGCTTTCGACTTGAACTGCCTAGCTCCCTCCTCCTCCTGATTATGGCTTCTTAATTGCTCTGGAGCACTTACTAGAACTTACTACGATCCTCTTCTCTGGTGCAAACCTCTTCAGATCCTCCAGCCTCTCCAGGTGAGGCTGAAACTGCTTTCAAGTGGTAAGCACTTCAGTTTGTGTTTAATTCTCATCTCCTAATCCTCTCTCCTCCATCTCATAGAAAGTCCCACTTTTACTTTTGTTGTGTCTCTGACTCTATTTATAACTTGTCCTCCTGATTCAAGCCTTATCCTTTTCCCTCCTCTCCTCCTCGCCTTGTCTAGAACACCTATCATCCTGAAGGCCCACTTCTGATGCTACTTTGTTCAAACACGTGCCCAGATTCCTCTGAGTAGAATCCATCTTTGTCTCCTCTCTGCTGCCAAAGTACTATAATCGTGTCGCCCAGTTTGCCTTGTCTGGTGGTTCTTTTTCTCTCTTCTCCAGAACCGCTGGAGTTCAAAGACGAGATGGCTTCTGATTGACCTGGATTTGCCACGTGGAACCTCAGCACTCAGACATAAATTGTTGTATCTGTTACTTCTCTTTCCCTTGAACTTCAGTGTCATTTACTCTCTTCCATGTTATTCTCTTGGAGACCAAGACCCTTTCCTCAAATGTCCTGGCTTGGATCCTCTGTAGGTGCGATGCTTTTCTGCTTCCAGTGTTCCTCTGGCTTCCTCTGGCTGGAGTACTTCTCTGCAGAAGAAACTGACTTCACAGCAGCTTTGTCGTCACTGTCACGAAGCCAGTGGGGTAGCCAGTAGATTCATTGGGTAAGATCCATAACCCAGCTTTGCAGATGTCAAAAACGGAGGTCGTGACTACTTCTCACGGGGTACTAGGACAAAAAACAAGCACCCCATAAAGGAAAGCTTTAACTTCAAGATGAAATCTTGATGTGACCTTTGATCATTATGTGAAATTTGACTATTGCTGAAAATCAGTTCACCTCAGTTCATCACTGGTAATGTTAGAACTAAGACTCCTCAGACATTTGCATGACCCTCTGGAGGGTGTGAAGCGTAGATGGAAATTAAAACTCTGGCCCAAGGTCACGCAGCTACCAGGTGCCACAGTGTCTCTGACACGGCATTAGCTCAGGTAGAAGAGGAAGTTCTGCTTGAGGCTGGGGAGATTGAAGGCAAGATTTTCCTCCTGAACAGCTAAGACTTGGCATCTTCCCAAAGCATTACTAACTTGCTGGCCAGGGCCATGGCTACTGACTAAATGGGTCACCTGACTCAGCCACCCTTTCCAAAGCGTCCTAAGTAACTATCTTAGACTCTGCTTTGGGAATATCACGCTGCGGCCACTTCCAAACACTGCCGAGTGACCATGGCCCATTGCGCCTGGTGGTCTCCAAGACATGGCCGTCAGCTCTCCTGCCGGACCAGCTTGCAGCCTTGTTGTGGAGGTTAAAGGAGATAATGGGAGGGGACTGGGTGAAATGGGCAAAGAAGGTTGATTGTATAGTGACGAGTGGAAGTGAGACTTTTGGTGCTGATCATGATGTCATTATAAAGCTGTACACGCAACTTACATTATGTTAGAACACAGCAATACTTCAGTAAGATTTCATTTCAAAAGAGGGAAATGTAGATACATTTAAAAGAAGGGAGATATTTTGGTGAGAGGAAGAGAGAGAAAGGAGGAGGAAGAAATGGAGGAGGAAGAGGAGCTGGAGGAGGAGATGGAGATACTGGTAGGTAATGGCTATGGAGTGTACTCCACAGCTCCAGCGCAGAGCAAGCACTGAATGCTGTCTTTATTCACCCCGTGGCCCAGAACTGTGAGATGAGCTTTACGTAATCTCAGAATATGCACCTGGAAGAAACTTTCAAGATCTTCTAGTTTAACCTTTATGAAGCAATTTCTGAACAATGGTCTGGAGTCTCAAACCCCATCAAATTAGACCTTTTGCATATTATTGGATTTTTAAAAGTAAGGGATCCTGTTAAAAGACTCTAGGTCTCCCTCAAACATCTGTAGTTCAGGGCACTCATCCCTCCCGCTTGGCTTGGTTCTTCCTTATGCTGCGCTCAGGCTGCTCTCTCATGAGCCCCGCTTTGGTTGGCTTTGGCTTTTTGGTGCGGCACAGAGAAAGCCTGTCCTGATTCCTCAAGGGCAGTCTATTAGTTTTGAAGATGATCAGCATTTCTCCCCTGAGTCATCTGCCGAAAGTAGCCTGATTCCTTCAGCCGCTCATTGTGACCCATGGCTTCCTGAGCCTTCACTATCTTGCTTTCCTGCCTTTGGCCAGTTTTCAGGTCTATAATTAATGCAGAGCCTCCTTCACAAAAGGATTAGAGGTGGTTATGACAACAGCAAAAGCGAGGCAAGGTTAGGCTTTGTTCCTCACCGAAAAGGGGAATCAGGATCAGGAAAAACGAGGAAATAAATACGATAACTCTGAGAGTAATGAAGTTGATGTACAGAATTTGGCTGAGTTTTTGAACACCAAACATAAAAAGAAAAGGCAATAAGCGCTGGGTATTTATTGTTAGAAAAGCGGAAGGCATATAAGATTCTCTTGGGAGATGTGGTTTTCCCTTACCTTGAAGCTTCTCATGGAAGTGTTTTTTTTCCTAAATTTATTTTTTTCCTTGATTTTTCTTTTTTCTTTTAAATTTTAGAATTATAGAAAAGTTGTAAAGACAATGTAGAGTTTCTCTAGACTCCTCACTCAGTTTCCCCTAATATTTGCATCTTACATATCAATAGTGCATTCGCCAAAATTTGAAGAATTAACCTTGGACCATAATTACTAAGCTCCAAACTTCATTCAGATTTCACCCACCTTCCTGCTGACACGAGGGTCAATATTGGCCGCCATATTGGACTCCGTCGTCTGAGTCTCCTCCGGTTTGGGAGTTTCCCAAACTTCCCTCCACTCCACACAGAGGTGTGTGGTACTGGTGTCCATGTCACCAAGAATGTTAAATAATTTCTACAATAAGATTGTTTTTAAAGAAAAGCAGAATCTTTCCATATACCATCTGTGGCAGCAACACTCAATAAAAGCTGTCTGAAAACATCTGAGTGCACGCCAGTGAAGATGATGCCATCAATCAAGCTCATGGAAGCCCAGTAGAGGCCTTTAGTGGCTTAATCTGAATAATAACTATGACTCTGCCCTCTCCTTAACCGTCACTTCTCTCAGCAAGGTGGCTCAAGGTTGCCTTCTCTGACAAGGGCCCTGAGTGGTGGCATCTGTGTTACCAACTAAGGACAAACCCTTTTAGGAAACTACGTGATCCTGTGGGGGTTCTTCGTCGTGGTGATATCACATCTGTCCTCTTGGTGAAGTTTTATTATAGCTTATGCAGCCTCTCTCTCTGTTTTCTCTCCTTTCCTTCAAACTTAGGAAATGCGTGTTCTCTTCAAAGTTGCTTTATTTTTTAAGCTGTTTTCACTTGCGCGTGAGTGAGCAAGTCGAACAGAAGCCAAGTCTAATGCCCGAGAGAAGGTGGGTCGTGGGAATCACAGGGTGGCGATGTGGCAACGTTAATCAGGCCAGATCACAAGGGGTTGTGAAAGAATGCACCGTAATGGACTAGAAAATGGGGATGATTCAGAGAGACGTGGACACCAGGCTCTGGTTGAAGGACTCCTGGCAGAGCAGGTGAGGCCTCCACCAAGCGTGAGAATCACTCTCTGCTGAGAGCGCGCGTGGCCTACTTCACGTGCTTGTCACTGAGTTGTGTGACTGGCTGAGCGGCTGAGCGGTTCTGGTCTAACTGAACGTGTGTGCTTCGAGGATCAGATAAGCTGTGTGGTTTCATTTTGGCAAAGACACCAGAAACAGAAAACCAAGTAATATCCTAATCTCAAATGGCTCTTGAAATTCAATATTGCATCTAAAAGAATGGAACGTTCTTTATTATCATGTGAATTACACTTTAATTTCATTGAATTAATTCAATAAGCAATTGTTGTGGTCCTCTGGGGCAGCTCCCACAGCATACCTTAGGCTGAGTAGCTGAAAAATGTAGACAAAATCTCTCCTGGAAACCCTTCTCCCTGCTCCAGAGGAAACGTCCCCCTCGAGGCCCATCTGCCACATAGAAGCTGAAGGACGGAAGTCTTTCTGAGTCCTACTTAAGTTTCCGTGACAGTCCTCAGAACTGTAATCTCCCTGTGCTTTTCTCTCTTTGTCTCCAGACAGTATTCAAATCAGAACACTTTTTGGAGGGCCCCGGTTCTACGGTTAGCCCACCCAGAACTGTAGTGGACCGTCCACACAACATGATGTGTCTGGATTCCCAGGTTCAGATCCTCAGATGAACTCACTTTTTATTGCATTTCATAATTTCTGGAATCTTTGTACTCCCGTGGTCATAAAAACAGCCATTTATGTCTCACAGGCCTGGAGGCTGGAGGTCTAAGATGAAAGCACTAGTCAATTCAGTGTCAGGCGAGAAGTTCCCAGGTGCGCAGACGATTCTTCATGTCCTCATGGGAGGAAAGGGGCTAGGGAGTTCTCGAGGGTTTATTTTATAAGGATACTAATCCCATCATGAAGCTTCTGCTCTCGTGACCGGATCACCCCCAGAAGGCTCCACCTAATAATACTGCCACCTTGTTATTATTTCAGCATGAATGCTGGGGCAACACGTATGTCCAATCTGTAGCAGTAATCATGAAACTTGTGTGGGGGGTTGTAAAAAGAGTAGAAATGTCAGTCTAGTTGGAAATGGTGGCATTTGTTCAATTTGACTCAGCAAGTCATATCTATGGACATGTCACATGATCAGGACTCTGCCAGGTGCTGGGGATGCCCAAATGTATGGAGCATGGAGCTGACCACTCGAAAGGAGATGACACAATAGGAGGTCAGTGGAATGTGTGGTCACCACTATGAGAGAGCTTTGGAGGTAGTGATAGGGAGTATTCCACCAACCCAGGATTTAAGGATAGTTTTTTAAAGGAACCGACACACGAGTTAATCTTGGGATTAAAAAAGCAAACAGAACTTGGAAGTGAGATGCAGCAGCATCAGCAAGAGTGCACAGGTGTGTGACAAAGATGTTGCAATACAGCGGATTTGCCCTACCTGGCATAAAATGTGCGTCCACGTCTGGTAGAAGGAAATTAGCAAACTACTATGAAGCTCACACTTTTTTTTCTGACTGATGGAGAATCACGAACAGTTCTCATCAGGGTATGATGCTTTTATGTTTCAAATAAATCTCTCCAGAGGCCGTCTGAAAGGCGGATTCCGTGGAAGGTAGACTGGATGCTGGAGGCTCCGGAAAGATATTAGCTACAGTGACATTTATGATCCTCCCCTTTCTCTCTGCTGGGATAGTCACCTAGTAAGAAGGATAAGTGACTCGCTGCTGCAGCCTGGAGGGGACTGCAAACACAGCTGGAGACTGAGTGTGAGACAAAGAGGGTAACCGGCCAGCAGAAGGTCGCATTTCTGCTCCATAACTCGCAGGATCAGGGAAGAGACCAAGGACCCAAGGAGGAAGCCACACTTTCTGGCAAAGTCTAAGCCAGAGCTCACTGGTCCAGGAGGTGTAGACATGGCCTCCCTCAAGGACGACTTTGCTGCTGGTTGAACTGGTCTGTCCCCGTGTGGTTGGCAGAGGACCGTTGTTCCATCGTTCTTAAGAACTGGGTGCCGCCTTGAGGGGCCAGCTTGCCAGTCACTGAGCTCTGGAGATCCCTTCCTCAGCTGCCAGCTCCCCACACCCACAGGAGTCCAAGTGAGGCGGGTGGGCGCAGAAGGCCTCTCGGTCACTGAGCGCAGCCAGAACAGGGGGCGCCGGTTTAGATTTACTAAGACTCAAGAGATTTAGAAACCGATACAAACCTTACAGTGATATTAGACTATAATTACTACAGAAAGGCCAAAGGACAAGATCAACTTCTGGAAATGACAGATTTTTCTAAATTTAGAAAGGTGATCAGAACACTGGGAAAGGATGGAGGAGATACAAGTGGATAGTAACCTGGCACAGGAAAAGGGTGAGCAGATCTGCAGGTGATTGTGACCTCTGCTCAGCCGTCAGGTGGTGCAGAAGGAGTCTCAAAAGAAAAAAACGATGGGGCAACATTATTCACAGGCGCGCTACAAATGTCGAAGGTCACTTGGGATTTTAACTGAAATCGCACTGCATGATTTGCCCATCTTCTCGAAGGTTGTGTCTGTCCTCTCAGAAAGGGGTGCCTGGGTTGCATTTTTGCGATAGCATCTCCGGCAGCATTTCATTGAAAAGAATTTGGTTCTTCCAAGCAGATGAATTTGCACACTGTGGCTTATCTTACCAAATGTTCATCCATCATGACTTTTCTGTGCAGTATCCAGAAAACCAGTGAAATTGAGAGTGAGTGAACATTTTGCATCAGCACCCATGGGAAGCAGTGAAAGAAACAGTTAAGGGAATACTTTCAGATGTGTTTCCCTAGTTTACAAAGAAGGATAGATGACTTGGACATGGTTCAATGCAGCATAATAATAGAGGAGAAAGCAGTCATGGGAACACTGCAACTTAAATGCAGAACGTGACTGCTGGAATGAGGAAAACTGCACCTTTATCTAAGGAGAGCAAAAACAAAAAAAGATTCTAAATTAGAAATTGGATTTTGCTGGACAGGTGATCCATTTTCATCTTGGTCCCTAATATGTCGCCTGCTATGAAATTTTGTCAAATAGTCATACAGAGCTATCAAAGTTCTTGCAAATAAAGTACAGGGACTTCTCTAGTAAACCTCTAATTGATTTACTGTGTGACTCAGGTCAGAAAGACCAAACCTAGAGACCTCGCTCAGAATGGCATCATCATTGCAAAAAAGGTGTTAGTTGTATTATTTATGGGCACTTTGGTAAAACCAACCAAAAGCTCATGATAAATATGCTTGGCAAGAAAGCCTAACAACTTACCGAAAAATGCATTGAAAAATGATGCTAGTAAAAATGATGTCACGGGACAGACAGCCATGTGGAAGAGCGGCGAGCTGCTGATGTGTAGCTGTGAACCAGTGCTCTGGGTAAGTGTGATACATTCACGAGGGAGGCTTCCAGACTTGTCTTATCACTGAAAAAAGCACCTGCTTTTTTGGAAGAGATTTCTCATTTAGCTGCTAATGAGTCCATGACTGATGGTTTAGACTGAGAAGTGAGTGTCAGCATCTTTGAGCCTAGCTATCTCGCTGTGTGTTAAGCAAGGAGGGACTTTCATTGTCCTGCAGAGAGAGGTATTTGCTCTGTAATGCCCTCTCCCTCCATTCATTGAGAACCCCTGGTATGTGCCTCTATGTGTCCTTTATTTGCTGTCTGCCATGCTTTGACATCTGAAGGGACTGTCCCACCCAGGATTAACTAATTCTCAGAGCAAACAAAAATGGCCTGAGTTTGCCCTTCAGATGCAAACCACCCAATCTAGAGCCACATCTCCAACATCATTATGTGGCCCCTGGCCACCTGCCCTCGTCCCCCGAGGCCAGATGCCGGGCAACTACCAGTTCCCGTGTCCCCAGGCCTGTTGAAAATGATCCACACAAACCAGCTCTAAACCTGCATCCCTGTCTCTCCTCATTCTGCCCCCAGGTTTCATGGGAAGAATGCTCCTGTTTCTTCCCTCTCCGGTACCTCTTCATGCGCACCCCCCCCCATGGTCTGGTGTGCCCCCACCTTTTGGGATCCATATAACTAGTTTTTCAGTTGCAATCTTCTCTAGATGAGGTGGCTTCACCATACCTGAATAATAATAAAACCGACATTTTCAAGCACATCCTGATCTTAATCCAAGGTCAATGGAAAGAATGGAAATTGTGAATCCATCCAAATTATACCCACTGGCGGCCTATCTTTTTAATACACAATGTCAAGAAATGGGCGCCGAGTACAAGACTTTTTGCACACAGAGTGCCCTAACTGTCAGAGAGAAAGCAGTTCTCAAGAGTTTTTGAAATTAGGAATGACATAAAAACATTTCTTCACGCCGTGATAATGTCACAAATTCCATTTCTGAGACTTCAAGCATTTTGCTCAACTGGTGTATCTCGGTGATGTGTATATAGTCTTTGGAATCACAATCCATTGCCTCAGGGCTGGAAGATCATGAATTTTAATACTGAGGATAAGCTGCACCAGCGTTTCTCCCTGGCGCAAGGACCTCAGTTGTAGAAGGTTGTCTTTTCTCCAGTATTTGCTGTTTTTCTTCTCAGGAGAAAGAAATCGATGCTGTCTTATTGGGCATATTTTAAAATTACTCCAAGGACTGCAGTGGAGCGTGGAAAGCCACTTTCTGAAGAATAGATAGGAATCCATTCAGCACTGATTCCCAGGCTGAGAGTTATCCTTCCAGCTTTCAGCGGTGTTAATGCTTATTGACTTAGCACCTGACAGAGTTGGAGAACTCTTCAGTGAGTCATCTCTCCATGATTTCTGTGTCCCTGTTCAACCCAAGTATCCAGCACCATCGGACAGAGACAAACTCTTGCTCCCAGGCTCTCTAACTTAGCCTTGAGGTAGAAGTAGAGAGAAGAGCCCCATTTCTTCTGATATGGAATCTGGTGACCCAAACTGTTTCCTCAAGCCAAAGAGTGAAAGAGTGCAAGACATCATCCCTTTCAATGAATCTGAAATGAAGGCTATTAATTTTCAATGATTTAGTTGTTGCTATTAAAGTTATGATAAAAATAGAAAAACAAAACCAAAAAACATTAGGATAATTCTTTTTTAGACCTAAAATTGGCTGAATCATCTAGACAAGTTTGGATGCCGACACTGAAGCCTTCATGGAGCTGGAGAAAAGGAAATGCGGAGGGTGTAGCCAACATGGGGGGTCCAGCAGGAGACCTTCGTGGTGCAGAATGGGGCTCTGCAAGGGCAGTATTCCTCCTCAGAGTAAGGATGCAGCACCAGTAAAGACAACTTGGTACCAAGCAGAGCAGAGGGGAACCCTTTCTGAGAAGGTCTAACCCTCAAATGACCTTCATATGAATGTGCAGCTGAAATTTCTACAGACAAGGTAACCCTAAAGAACCCTCAAGCTGGAACTCAAAAGTGGTCCTGGACCTGTAGCTGTGCCCATAAGAAGCTGGGAAAAGCAAGCGCACATCTTCTTTAGAGGAAGGCACTGTCATCCTGGAGTCAGAGTATACCTGCAGCTGCAAATTTTTCTGTTTAGACCACTAAGTAGTTCACCGTTAACAAAATTACAGAGGAAGAGTGTTCTTCATTTAACAGTCAAGAGCAGAGGCAGGGCAGCTCCCAGGTGATTCAACCGGGTATGGCCCATTTCTATGGCCCCTTTCTCTGCATCTTTTGTTTTTGCCATCTTGGCATCAGGATGGGCATAGTCGAGCTTCCCTGGGGGTCTCAAGATGGTAGCTGTTATCCTCGGTGTTGTGTGCAGACAACAGTCTACACAACAGAAGAGAACTGCCCCAGCCCAACTTTCTATTGAAGTGGAGCAAATGCATAGAGAAGTGAGCTTCCTCCTGCTGCTGGGTCAGGACACCTGGTATCTTACAGTTGTAGAGAGCAGAAGGCTGAAATGGATTTTGTGGGGCTGAAGTCAAGGAGTTGGCAGGTCTGGTTCCTTTGACAGGATCAAGTGGGGAATTCATTCCTTGCCTGTTATGGCTTCTAGAGTTCTCCTGCATTCCTTGGCTAGTGGCCTCTTCCTCTGTCTTCAAAACCAGCAGTGGAGCGTCTTCAAATCTCTTTCATCTGCTTCCTGTCACAACTGTTCTCTAACGCTGTGGCTTCTATTGTAAAAGGATACTTGTGTTACCTACCCGGGTAATCCAGAATTATCTGCCATCTCCTTAGTCACATCTGCAAAGACTCTTGCTACGTCAGGTAATAGATTCACAGGTTCTGGGGATTAGGCTGTGAATATCCTTGGGGGAACCATTACTCTACCTATCACATATATAAACAAATGTATGGTTCTATGAATTTTCAGAGAATAAGTATTTCCATGTAACCCATATGCAGATCAAGAAACAACATTACCAGCGCTGCAGAAAACCCTCATATTCTCTTCCATAACAGCCCTCAATGGTAACAACTAATTTGATTTCTAAAACTGTGGATTAATTTTTGAACTTTATATAACAGAACTTCACAGTATATGTTGCCTTATAATATTTGGCCTCTTTTGCTCAACATGGCAGGAGATTCATCCACACTTTTTCATGTTGCAATAATTTGTTAGTTTTCATCGCTGTATAATATTCCACATGCCATCTCCTACCATATATGTCATATATCCAGTGTACATCAGTGTCATTTCCAGTTGTAGACACTTATGAAGTGTGGCTATGACCCTTCCTGTGGATAACTTTTGGAATATCTGCTTATGCTATTGGTTAGGATATAGCTTATTTAATTTTTTGAGGGATTTGGCAATATGTGGTAAACATGTCAAAATGTTAATGTTTTGATTCAAAAGATCCATTTCAAGGAATTTGCTTTAAGGAAACATATAGGGTGATATACTAATTTCTGTATCAAGATATATTAACCCATTTCAGCAAATAGGTATTGAATATCTACCACATGCCAACTTGTCTTCTATATACTAGAGACAAAGTGGTGGACTTGGCAGACAGATGTCCACCGCTGATGTTTCATCATAGCAAATGATTGTCTTAGTACGTAGAATATGTATGCTTTGCTGCTGGGTGTATCCTAGGGTGGAATTTCTGCATTAGAAAGTGCATACGTGTGTTCAGGCTGAGCAGAGGCAGCCATGGAATTTTCAAAGGTGGGTGCACCAAGTTAAATTCTCCTAGCAGTGTTGGAGAGTCTGACTGTTCCTCATTTATGCTGACACTTGAGACTGTCTTTTAAGCCGTGCTGTTTTCGTGGCCATGTAGTAGTTTTATGTTTTAGAACACAGGAAACCATTCCTGGATGCCTGTTTCACAGACTTTCCATCATGTTGTAGGCCTGTGTGCCTCTCAGGCTGACCCCTCACCCAGTCACTGGAGAAGAAAATGACGCTGCCAACTGGCTGAGATGAACTGAATTTAATCTATGGGGACTGGCATGTCCTCAGCCTCCTGAAGCACACAGCCTCCTTAGAAAGGGGAATATTATGATCCTGTCAGGTGGGACGCAGATGGGGTGACTGTCAATTTCATCCAACAGGGCTGCCATTCCCAGCAGTTTCTAGGAGGTGGTCCTTTTGTCCTGGGGCCTTTCCTGTTCCTCGGACCCCCACTGGAGCAGGAACACTGTTTTCTTTGGATAATTGGGGTCAGTCACCCCAACCAGAAGTTTCTTGTGTGTCCTCCAGTACTTGTCCTTATAGCTGCATAGGCTGGCATTGTTTGGGTGTGTCAGACTTCATTTAACTGTCTTTTGTTGATGGCCACTTGCTGGCTTCTAATCCTGTGCTTTAGAAACACAGCTGCAATGAATAATCTTGCAGAAATGTCATATTATGCATATGAATGCAGTCATGTGAGAAATTCCTAGAAGAGGAATTAGTCAAAAGATATTGTGTGTGTAATGTGTGTGTATATATATCCAAATGTATGTAGATAGACATCTGTGTATATCTCAGGATTACTCATCTGTGTGTGTGAGAAATATATTTCGTCAGACTGGCCTCCATGGGACCAGCTCCAGCTTATGCTTCTCTCAGCACATGCGCGGGAGAGCCTTCTGGAGACCCTTGCCAATGCAGGATACTATCCAAGTTTTTATCTTTTCCAATTTAGAATTGTTTCTAAACTCCGCAGAAAGATTTGTACAAGAACGTCCATCAGAGCCTTACTTGTAATTGTAAAAAGACACCTGAGTCAATTTTTAAAAGGCCTGAAGGACGTGTAGTTCCCACAAGGACATCTTCCTCGGTGCCCACCTTAGGGGGGCTGTGGGGGACAGTGGGTGAGGAAGCTCCCCCCAGAGGCCAACACAGGGGGTCACCAATCCCAGCTGAGCCTGGAATTTCAGGTTCGCTGACCGAGGAACTCACTCTGCCATGTTGGGGGCCTCCTCTGCGCGTCCTCATTGGAACCCTTGTGTGTGGTGGGCCGGCGACTGAAAGGGGAGAGTCACATGTCCTGTTTCTTCCTTATTACCCTTGTTGGGTGGATTCAGCTGTGTGTGTTTTTTAGCCCAGGCGTCACCAGACCCTGAGAAGGCACATTTAGACATAAGATCCTGAACTTTGAGCAGGATGTGGGAACTGGATCACGGTGGGACTGGGGCTGATCGCAAGGGTGGCTGCAGCAGACATGGTGGGGTCCTTGTTGAGCATTTGACCCACTTTCATTTCACCTCTTCTTTCTTGAACCCTGAGTTTTGCTGGGGGAGGGGATGTGGCCCACTGTCAATCTTGAGTCGTGATGGGTTTACCCCAATCCAGAGGACTTCGAGGCACTGTTTTGCCTATTTAATAAAACTTCTTCCTTGATCAAGTAAGACGCGTCAAGTTGCTGTCTGAGGACAGTGACGCGATGGTGGGCTGGGACATGGAAGAGGAGCCTGGGCCTTGGACCTCTTTGGATCTCGGCATCAACCTTGTCATTCTTACTTCCAGAATTCCTTTCATATGGTATAATTAAAGCCTTTGTTGCCTAGCCACTATTAGCACAAATATTCTGTAACTTGGTGCTGAGAGCGTTCTTAATGGAAACACAGAGACTGTGAAGCCCGTTTCTTAACTCTAGTGAGATTTTCCTGTCTTGACCTCTGACCGGTTCAGAGAGCCAATCCCCGGTTCCTCTTCTGGTTTCCTGGAGGATTGCTGGCAAAGCCCTAAGTTCGTTAACCTGCCTGAGTTTCAAGGATCTCCTGGGTTAGAGACAAAGAACTTTACGTCACCACAACGACATTGACCAGAATGCACACATTCGCACCAACTCTTGAGTCCCAGCTCCTAGAGCGATGGGCAGAGGCCCAGATGATACCTCCAGTGCTGTGGGGTGCATTTCAAGAGAGGAACCCCAAGTTCAATATTCAAATGGAATATTTTTAAATGATTATAAGCCTGCCTGACTTTTGCCCTGGAAGGAGACACTTTTGTCATTACAGGTGGCAATAATAAATCTGCCTCACCCTCGCTCCTCAGGAAGACCCTTTATAAACATGCATGAAAGGCAAGCCTGACACAAAGACAGTCAGAGGCTCTCAGAACTGGAGGAGACCCATGGAAAATTGTTTCCCAGAAGAAGACCGCATTCTTACAGGTCCTCTCTGGCTGGGTTACATGGAAGCATTTGTTAAAATGACATAAGATAGAACCAGAGGGCTAGGTATATGACGATAACCAGTAGTCTCGAAATGTGCAGGTGGTATGACTCAGCCATGCCACTCCTAGAATATCCCCTGGGAGCCCTTGCCTGGGAACATCGGGAGACGGGCAAGGGGGCTGTAGCCGTCCCATGTTAACGTGCATTAGCATTACGCAGTGTCTTCCCATAGGGAGCCGTATCAGTTGTGGTGCCTTTGATCAAGGGAATTCCACAGAATCACAGTCATAAAAACGAGTGAGCTAATAGCCAAGTCTGTCATCAGGAAAATTTCCAGAATCATAATGTTGAGTGAACAAAATTGCACAGGACACATATGGCATGACACCATCCATATGACATTAAAGTTCAACTTCTCAGGTCTGTACCGTTTGTGGCTTATATGTTGTTTGAGAAGTTAAACTCTTATAAGAAACACTGGAGTGGACGAGACATACAGATGTGTGCTCAGAGGCCACCAGGCCAGGGCCACGGGCTGAAATCCCAGCACGTCTCTGTAGAGAGCTGGCCCGGGGAGGATCCACTGCCCTCCTGCTGGGTCCCAGGCCCACTTGCAGCCCCGGGACCACTGGCTTGGGACACAGGCTGTGAGACACTGATCTGCCTCCAGGACCTCGGTCTTCTTAACCTTCCAGACGGACTCAGCTGTGTTCTGTGCTGCTATGTCAGAACCCAGGACAGTTGTCCCTGAGGCGCAGAGCATGGGCGCGAGGCCACGTTTTAGCTGCAAGGGAGACTGGGAAGGTGACTCGCTGGCATTTGTAGCTTCTGCTGCAGGAGGGGAGCTCTGCCTCTCGCTAAAGCCCAGTTGGAGACGCCCCGGCTGTTGGAGGGAGGTTTGGATTCGGGGTGATCCCAGAGTGAGGACGTCTATGACAAACCTCCAGTACGTGTGGTCAGGAAGACGTGGTGAAGACAGCGCCATGGGCAGAGGAGGCAGAAGAGGTAAAGACAAGAGGCAAAGCTTAACAGGCGAAACTACGGGGTTGAAAGCACTGCTGAAATGGCAGCCTCTCGATTTTCCGAAATGTCATTAGCTTTTAAGTTAAATCAGTGGATCATAAGCCCCTCAAAGTTAAGGGCCAGTCCTTACCGTGGGCGACGTTGTTTGCTGTGGAGACAGGGCTTAAATCCTGGTCCACCATCCATGATGAGCTAAACGACAGTGGCTGAGACTCAGGGTCTTCTTGAGTGAAGTGGAGACTGTGCCTCCTTTTCTGTGTGAGAAATACTAGATCCAACATAAATGAGATGAGACACTAGACACTCGTCGTTTCCTTCCTTGCCTTCCCCTGAGGCCCTTTCATCCTGCTCGGGTGGTGCGGGCCTCCCCAGGACGCGATGGGTGTTTGTGGGGCGAGCGGACTGGGCTTCATCACTTCCATGGATGCGCTGCTGCCCCTCTGGCTGGCAGCCTGAAGATTCGAGTTTATTCCGTAGCAATTTTGGTGGCTTTGTCTAATGTTTATTTTAACATGGACAGCCTCTAGGAGACTTTTTAAAAATAATTAGTTTTTCACATTAAAACAAACTCACATGTAAAGTTCCCCATTCCTTATACATATGTCAACACATTCTGCCCGCCACCAAATCACCGTATTCGTCACCATTGTCCCGTGGACTCCACCACCGTTTGTCTCCCCAGCCCCCTCTCCCACCCCACCTCGTTCCAGTCCCTTTTGGTCACCTCAGTTCTGTTGCAAGTGTCCAAGGGTTGGTTTTGTTTTGTCTGTTCACATTCCACCTATGAGTGAGGTCATCTGGTCTCTGTCTTTCTTTTCTTGACTTGTTTCACTCAGCATCATCCCCTTAAGATCCCTCTATGTTGATTCAAATGACAGGGTTTCATCTCTTCTCAGGGCTGTGTAGTGTTCCATTGTATATGTGGACCACATCCTCTTTGTCCACTCATCTGCTGTTGGGCACTTAGGTAATTTCTAGTTCTTAGCTACTGTGAATAGGGCTACAGTAAACATGGGGGTACATACATCTCTGAGAATGAGTGTTTTTGTATCTTTTGGGTAAACACCCAGAAGTGGGATGGTGGGATCGTATGGGATTTCCATCTTCAGGTTTTTGAGGAATCTCTACCCTGTTTTTCCATAGGGGCTGCACCAATTTGCACTCCCACCAACAGTGTAAAAGTGTTCCCTTTCTCCACATCCTCGCCAGCATTTGTTGTTTCCAAACTTTTGGATAATAAGTCAGTCTCTTAGGCATGAGGTGATAACTCACTGTTGTTTTAATTTGCATTTCCCTGAAGGCCAGCGAGTAGGAACATCTTTTCATGTGCCTGTTGGTCATCTGTGTATCCTCTTTAGAAAAGTGTCTCTCCGATTCCTCTGTCTCTAGGAGACTTTTACAGGTCAATCAGACTCACTGGTGCCAATTTTCTTCATCCACCAAACAGATCCTGTGACATATGGGACACCTGGATGAGCCTGCCTCCAGGGACCAATGACATGGATCTCACTGTCTTGGAATTTGTAGTTGCAACAGTGGGGACGGGCTTGAAACATGGTCATATGATGGTGAGTGCTCAGTGGAGGGACCACGGATGACAAGCTGCTCTCATGTCATCATTCATCTCAGCAAATGTCAGTTTATTCCACTGGAATGTCACCCAGCTCCTAGGGTTTTCCCCAGAAATGAGTGTTCAGATAATGCCATGTAATTATTTTATCAGAATGTTTTCAGAAAATGATATCCCTACCGATGCTGTTCCACCATGTCCAAACACAACTTGAATTTCTCCTTATGTTGTCTCGGGGGCCTCCTTCCATGGGAATGAGGTCCCATTTCAAACTTCCTGTATCACGTTGTTTCAAAAAGCTCTCTTCCCAGACTTCTGTCTCGATTTCTTCCTACTGAGAAGTGTCATGACTACAGCAATTTCCACTGAGAACTAATTATGAAGATGGCAGTGGAATGACTGTATCAACAGTCTCATTAATCCGATCACTTGGGATAAACTCCATGGAAATTAGCAAGAGCTGTAATACACATAGCAGGATGGACCCACCGAAAGCACAGCTGGACTTCTGAGGCCCGAGGAGAAGGACGGAAAGAAGAGGAGTATGGGGTTTCCACTGAGTCTTTTGGCTGTTGAAGAATCATTTGGTTGTGGAATACCAATGACAGTTTAAATGAATGAGTTAGAGCTAATCTATGGACAGAGCGCAAAATTATTATGGAAAGAAAGCAGTAAGTTGCAGAATGATATAAAGGATTTTGAAATCTGCAAAACACTGCTTTATGATATTTATCTGTCTATGTACACAAGTAATAAAGCTGTCAAATACACTTGACAATGACAAATTCTGAGTCAGGATGGAGGTTATCTCTGGGGAGGGAGGAAGGGTGATGGGATCTTGGTGAGGCCTCAATTTTTAATTAAAAACAGCACCGACTGAAACAAAGTGAGGGCTGATGAGTGAGGACCGAAGCTCAGCACCAGTGGATTTCGCCAAGGTGACATGGGACGTAGAGTGGAACTGGATGGGGAAACCTAATTCCCAGTCTTGTCTCTGCCGCGGCTGGGTTCCCCGACCTCCGATGCGTTTCTTCGGGGTTTTTGCTTGTAGAATGCAGAAAACCAGATTTTGCCCTACCTTCTTCAAAGTATCTCTTGTGAAAATACTTTATTCAGTGCATGTGAATATAGGATGAAGACTGTGGAATGTTCTCCAAATGCAGGATTCTCAGCAACCCCTTCAGCTTTAGACTATGTGCAGGTAAGCCAGGAAAGACTGAGGTTGGCGACCAGCCTATGGAAGGGATGTCTGCGCTTATCAGCAACACCGAGGTTAGATACAGAAAACAAAATGTTTTACGACGTTTGGAGGAAGTACATCTCTAGAGCTTTGCAAGCATTACACTTCCCAACCAAGCTCCCTGCCTTTAGGGGTGTCACGGCTCCGTTCCCGAAAGTGCTCATGGGAACCTTCCAGAGAGTTCTGTGTGAAGGCTCACTGGGTTCACAGAGAGGAGAGTCAGAAAGAGTGTCCATGCTGCCTGTCGCTCACTGCCCGTTCTTCCTTGAAGGCATACACGTTGGACACACAGACCTACGGGCTCTGCATTCGGGCTTTCCCACTGGACAAAGCATGCTGGGGCCACGGGTGGGTGAGATTTTACTTCAGGACTCGCACCTGCAGTCTTAAAAGATGGCCCCTTCCATGGCTGCTGTTAAGTCCTGACTTCGTATCATCCACAGGTTCTCGGAGACCAAGACTTTAAAACAACATATAATGAAACCAATATTAGCAGAGGTTAATCAGTATGCATCAGAGTTAAGTTCTGACAACAGATTCCTGATCACAAAGCAGAAGCAAACTTCTGATGAAGATCCCAAGCACAGCTGATGTGAAATCATTCTTCGCAGTCATTCACTCATTCATTCATTTTCCAACCTGTTTCTTCCAGTTCAGGGTCATGCCCGGCTGGAGCCTCTCGCAGCAGCTCAGGGTGCCAGGCAGGACCCTCTGGGGTGGGAGGTGTCCTGTTCACACACGCTCTCTCTCTGTGTCTCTCTCAGTGACTAGGACTTTCGAGACACTCCAGTTCACCTAATGCGGGCATCTTCGGGACATGAGAGGAGGCTGGAGTCCCCAGAGAAAACCCACACGGCCACAGGGATGGGGAGGAGGTGCCAGAGGGACAACAAACCACGCACACAGTGGCCCCGACTGAGAATCCATTGTTTTTCCCAACAACGTTAGAAGGAAACAACTTTGCACAAAATGACATTATTAGAAGACCTGTATACTTGTCACCCAGGGTTTTGACTAATTAGGGTTATTTTAAGACCAGGAACTCTGCCCATCTTTGGTTGCCTGTGGCTTTTCTGTGGTTTGTCTGTGTCTGCCTGGCTGTCCCTACTCACTCTCTCTGGCTGACTCAGTCTGTCTCCTCCCAGTCTGATCTGTTGTTTATTCTCCCCTTAGTCCTCCTCCAGGCCCTGATGCCTGTTGGTTGGGGACCTCAGTCTACTCTGTAGGTTCCATGACTTGGAAATCTCTTTCTGCTGCAGGGTTCCTCACACTCAAACCAGAGAATACGTTTTGCTCATTGTTTGATGGAAACACACTTTGTCTTGCGTAGCACATGCCAGGAGAAAGCAAGCGGGGGCCACCAGTCATCTTCTGCCTGTAGTCTGATCCTCCTGGCTTCTAGCAGGTTCCCAGAGGTGCTGAGCTGAGCGCCTCTGCCCGTGAGCATATGCTGGGCTCTGGGTGGCAGAGTGAGTTAGATTTCAGTGACGTGAACCCCACAGGGAGGACAGGCTGAGCTGTCTGACTTTGCTGCTCAGATCTGATAACATTTGGGGAATTCAGGGAGCAGTCAGTAAAGAGAAGACCCCTCCTTTCAGGCATCCAGCACTTGTCTCTGTACCATGTGCCTGCAGAAGGTGTCAGAACGAAAAAGAAACAGCAGAAAAAAAGGATTTCATTGTCCCTCAGGTCTGTGTGGTCCTGGGTCCAGCCCGGGCTTACAACCTTGGGATCTGACATGAGGACTGAGTTGACTTGGGCTTGTGGAACAGATCAGCAGCCCGAGCTGAAGAAGGCGTGGGCCCAGGCACTGAAGAATGAAATAGAAGTGTCGGGAGAGGGAACTTCAAAGTCATGGGAGAGCTCCTGCCTGTCATCTGGGTCTCGGATTCTTCTTTTCAGTGATGGCAAAGTCCGTTACTCAAAGTACAGAAGCTTTAGCGGTGAATTCACAGCGACATGGTTCTCTTGTTAGGGCTGAGCTTTAGAGTTGTGTCTAAGGCACTTCTAACCTTTCTTTCGATGAGAGTGTGTGAGAATTCATGCATGCGCGTCTACACACACGCCAGGTACGCCTCCTGGAGACGTCAGCACGTGTGACACACACCTCTACACACACCCGTCTGGACCACAAACACAGCCCCTCCCTTCGGAAGCGGAGTTTGCCTTCCTGCTACGTCTGATGAACTTGGATTTGCTGCTGCTTGCTAGCAAGCCCAGGTGCCAAGTCTCCAGCTCGCCCTGTTTGGGAACCCGTCCCACCATTCTGCTGAGGTGTGGTAGAGACCTGTGGCTTGTGCCCCAGCGGGGGCCCGCAAGGAGGCCGCGTGTTTCTTGTTCTGCCATCAGCTTGTGGTTTTGGCTACTTATTCACCTTCTTAACCTCAGTTACCTGGTCTCTAAATTGGGACCAACAAACCAAACAGGTATGATGTGAGGACAAATTAGGAATCAATTTCGTGATCGCACAGACAATCCCAATAACATCTAT